>VZTO01019041.1:689-101195 GCA_013400615.1 Syrrhaptes paradoxus
TACTGGAAACTACTCCAGAGAGCTGATGATTTACAATAGTAATTTCTAGTTTTGTTTTTTCATTGTGCCTTAATAAATAATCTCCAACTTGCTGATTAATAGTTTCAGGATAACTTTAACTTTAGAATACCTTTTATTTTAGAAACTTTACTGAAAAAAGAAAATGTGGTTGCTGTTGAGAGTTACAGGTATGTGCCACACAAGAGTTTGCAGGTGCAGCATATGAACTTCAACCAAACGCCTCCTTAAAACTTAATCATGAATGTTATGGAATCTAGAAATGTCTTTTTATTCTCCTTATGGAGTTGTTAAAACTGCGTAGATTTACAAAATGAACAAAATCAGAAAAATCACTTTGAGCCTACCTTGTAGACTACAAAGAACGTGAATACAGTAGTGCTGTATAGAAACAGTAATGATGAGGCGACGATCATGAAGACAAATATTCCGTTGCTGTGCTGCTCCTCTGCTCCTTTATTAAAAGTGAGTGTTAGAAAAAAGGACAGTTCTTCTCATTTACATAATTTTCTTAAGATTCTGCATTTCAGAATTCTTCCTCTGAAGAATTGGAAAACTTTATACCCATCAGTATTTTCTGGTTCATTTTCAGTCTAAATTCTTTAGTGAGATCACTTTCCCTGAATGCTTGCAAGGGCAGTGGAGACTTGTTATTTTTGATTATGAACCCTTCCTTTAGGGGCAGATGGAGAATAGAATCCAGTTTTCTGTTCTTGTAAAGGAATATCTGAATAAAGCTTACAGGCTTTTCTTCAGAAATGCAGTTAGAGAAAGGAAGGAATATTGGGAAAATAATAATCCAACTAGGTTTGTTTTGGGGTTTGGTTTTTTTTTTTTTTTTCTATTTTAGGCATGTAAAACTGAAATGTAGTTAATGAAGTCTCACTTTCTTAACTAAAAGGCAGATGATACAAAGGTTCAGAATTAAAACTTTTTGCTCAAGTTGGCACAGTGAATCCCCAGTTCTAAGATCCTGTGCTCTGTTCCATGTGTTTCCAGTAAATGTCAGTTTCTCTACTTCTCACTTTTCTGTTCGTGCTTCCTTTCTGATAGCTATTAAAGTCATTATGTAAGAGAATGTGAAGTATGATTAGATAACACGAGTACAAAACATTTCTTTTGTAGAATTCTAGAGTCATTTGCACCATATGACAGAACATTCTAATTAGCCAACAAGGTTAAGATGCTTATTTGTAGAATCGCTCCATGGTTTTACTATTAATAATTTAATATAGCCACACTACTCTTAATGATTTTGTTGGTATTTCCATCTTAAATGCCATTCCTGAAAGTGTAAATAAAGAGAGTATTTAGGAAGGATAATTAATTTATTTTTAAATGCTTCATAAAGGAGGAATGATCAACTGACCTGTTTTCGTTAGTACTGTTCCATCTCCTGTTTGTTTAGAACGGGGTGAACTTGAATCTGAAAATGCTATTCCACAGATATAAACACCGTTGTCATCTACAGTCAGATCTCTGATCTGAAGTGAAACATTATTTTCTGTTAATAAATGTACTTTGTACTTCTGATTATTTGTGCATTCAGGAGTACACAAGTCCTCGTGTTTATTAGTTAAAAAGCGAAACCATAAAACTTGAGGTGGGGACGAGGAGCATCCAGAGGCAGAGAAAGCACATGTTAGGAACACAGTGTGCATGGAGTTGTCAGCTGCCTGAAATCTGGGTTGTGTTACAGTGACTTGGCAGGTATCTGTGGCACCTGTTGAGAATAAACAATAGGTAATGTGAGGGACAGTTAAAAAACAGGGCACAGTCTAAAGAGAAGGTAAGTCACTTCTGATTCATTTGAGAAAAGGCAGGAGGAAAACCAACCGTGTTTCAAACTTGAAATTTTTCAGGTTGTTTCCAGCAACCTTCTCTTTTAGATGATTCCTACAGCTTGCCCGTGTGTTCATTTAAGAGTTTTACCTGTGTGGTAATGTGCTCAGTTTTCTGTTCTTCTGAAAAAGTATAGAGAAGATCCGTATGTCTAAAATAATGTGAATGTCTCCTTTGGCCCTGGAGAAGACCAAAAGAATACTTAATGTAGTTCCCTGCTCCTGAGGGTTTTGGGAATTTGGGGGGTAATGAGTGGGATGGCTGCGTGGGTGTCTAGTGATGTAACTCTAGATGCTCAGTGGAGTAGTTCTGCCAGGGTTTCTCTCTCCTCCACTGTTCTGATCTGAGTCAAGTGAGACAGCCTGATGGCAGGCAGTGGGAATGTAAATAGAGGCATTTATAATTTAGCAGTTTCATAGCATTGATTAGAATTCATAATAGTTCCTAGACATTCTTCCACTTCATCACATATATTGACTCTGGGTTTCTACGGATAATAATATTGCTTGTTACTTCTGACATTTAAAAATGTGTGCAGAGAAAACAGGAAGGTTAATCAGAGAAGAGAATTCTAATTAAGGAACTGAAATGTAATGTTTAATACGACTGGTCTGGGAAATTTTTTTAAGTCCTTATTGAAATCCATATTTAAAATACTGTTTTAGTATAATTTTATTCAAATAAATTACTTAGTTATTTAAACAATGGAGTTTAGATTATTGCAGTAAAAATGAAGTTAGTAGCTTAACAGCATCCTTTTCTACTTCTGCAAAAATAAGGAATTAGGAGAAAAATTAACTGAAATTTCTTAGTCTACTGCTGATACACAATTTATAAGCCTGTCTGCAGTGTACAGTCAGCATTGTCCCTTCATCATTTTTCTCACGGGGTATTTTATGGAGCAAACCCAAGCAGATTCAGTGTCTGTGACCTCTACAGGAATAAAATGAAACTCTGCTTTTATGTCAGATCAACATCAGAGCCGTTCCATAGCAGCTACAACAACCTGAAGATTCTAGTAATATAAGTTGCTCCCTGTGTGTGAAAGGCAGTAGCTTGTGCTTCTGCAGTTGATCCCCTTCTCTTTTCCACCTTGCTCTAGGGCTCTGAGTGGCCTTGCAGACCAGAACTCCAGGCTTCAGTTCATGTAGATGCTGTCTGCTGAACTGCCCAAACCCTCCACCCAGACAAGCACAGCTGCTCTGAAACCATGCTGCTGCTGCTGGAGCTTTCTTTGCAGAGAAGTGCAGTAAGATTTGACCCAGAAATCACAGGAGCATTACAGACTTTTGGAAGAAAAAGCATTTGCTATAATTTGGAAGTTGTATGAAGACAGCAGAAGTTAGCTTCTCAGCAAAACTTTTTACTGCTCTTATTTTGTAGCTATGTTGCAAGTCATAACCACAATATTTTCAATCTTGTTTAACTGCTATTACATGGGAAAATATAAGAAGCTTAAAAAAAAGTCTTACCAGCACCGTACAGAATCCAGTCAAATGCCAACATTAGCACGTTTTTTAATTTGTTGAAAGATGCCATTTCTTGTATCTCTCTGGAAATTATTTTGCTTGAAGGAAGAGGAACTTAGGAAATCTTTGGAGTTGCAGAACGCTCTGAATCACAAGATCTAGCACTTCCTGTTTAGAAGGGTGTTTACTATTGCATTTAGCAAATTTGTTAAAGGTACAGACCAAAGCAGAAAACATTTGTTATTTCTGGATGACATTGCCTGGAAAATGAGTGAAAAGTTTTAAACTTTGAACTTCTGAGAGTTGTACCTATAATCCTTCAGATTATTTAATTGGATATAACAAAGGACAACACAATTTCCAGCATGCTATAAGTGTTTGGCTTCTTAATTTCATATGACCCTAAGATGTCTTTACCATTTCAGCTACTAGGTGGTCACTGGAGGAGCAGAGATTCTGTAGCCATCCATTATAATGTGGTGGTTTACTGAAAGACGCTTCACAGCAAATCATAATTTTCAACTTGCTGTCTCTATTTACTGTAATTACCAGAAGCCACCTTTGGACAGACAGTGGGCATAAAGAAAGAATTTTATAATGCTGGAAAATATCTTCATTAAATAGTCTTGTCTGTCAGTGTCTGCTGAGCACCAGCCTCACTAGTGGAAGTTACTTTTCAGCTAGTCTTGGGACTGCTAGTTAAAACTGGAACAAAAGATAACAAGCAGCTGCTTCTGAACAACAGGCAAAAACTTTGAACGGATCTTGCAAGAGCTCTACAAATGCCTTTTCAACCTCCTATTTGGAGTGGAATATAATCTGTGTAGTGTGCTTTCTGGAAGAAAATACAGTAAAATTTTCTTTATAATTTAAACAAAACTGTTTTGTTTTCTCAGTAGGTGGCAAGTGGGAAAAGCCCTCAGAAGTGTTGGAAATCAAAGGGCACACTTGGGAAGAACAGGTGAATAGCCTGCCAGAAGTTTTCAGTAAAGCTGGTTTTGCCATAGAGGCTTTCACCAGACTGCCATACCTATGTGAAGGCGATATGTATAATGACTACTATGTACTAGATGATGCCGTCTTCGTCCTCAAGCCAGTGTAAGCACGTATGAAGTAAATCTCCAGAATCTAACCCAAGAAGCAGCCTCTGAAAGAAGGCTTTGATTTAAAGGGGGAATTCGGGGATTGCCATGCTGAATAAATACCGTGTAAGAAATTTAAAGGCCAAAATACTGATGTATTTCTTTGTAGTGCGATTAGGGAAAAAAAAGGTGTTTTTAAAAAGGCTCTTCAGTTGAGAATTTCTTTTGTACTGACTTTCAAACCAACAATGCATTCTGCAACCCAGCGGTAATGGGGCATATTTTTTATACTTACCTGCAACAGGGATCAAATCCAAACAAAAGCAATAGTCCTAATACTGATGAAACTGATACAATGTGAACTGTTATTAAAGAAATCAAGTGAAACCTGGCAATAAAATTATCCATTCCGTTCAAGCCTTGTTGAATATAAACTGTTGAAATGGATATTCTTCCATGCTAAGTTACTTTCTCTCTTACTGTCATTCTTCACGTTTTTAATCATGCTAATAAACTTTTTTTGAGATGACTTTTTGCATTAACTTTTGTGTTCATTTTTTCATTTTGCTTGTCTGCAGCAACTGCTCTTTGTGTTGAGAATGAAGCTCTCAGTAGCAGCACAATCTTGCATTTATTTAAACAACATTTAAGTATTGCTTGAAGGGATAACAGTCCACAAAAAATGTATCACTTTTGGTTGGGTTTCCTTCACGTTTCTCTCAAAGCCTCATAAATCCTCATTGCTTTTGCATATGCCATTTTCCAGCTAAAGGGGTTATGGTAGAACTTGCCAAAACTGCACTTTAAACTGATGGGTTTAATAACAAACTTTCTAAGCAAGTTGTTCCCAAAAGTTTTCAGCTTAAAAAACTTGGAGACAGTTTCTCGCAAATTTTGTGAGTCAAGGTTTTGCTAGCTTAGAATATTTTATTTTCTTCAGGAACACTAAATAAATGCTATTTATTTTAACATGTCTTGTTTTAAAAACTCAGTTGAAAATGGATAATTTCTGGCAGTTGGGATATGACCTTCCTTTAAAACAACTGCAGCATCATAAGTAGTACAGAGCTGGCAGGTGTATGTCTTGCGTTGCTTGGGATGTACGTGTTGTGAGAGAGCAGAAAACCTGAGCTTGTATATCAGCTGGTAAGTAAAGTAAGAACTGGCTTATCTTTTGCTTTTGAAGTCTGAAAAAGTTGTGTGTTATGTTTTTTGGGTTGTTGGTTGGTTGGTTGTTCTTTTTTTTAATGGCTGGGGGTTTTAGGCCAGGTAGGGTGCTTCAGTATGTGTTTTTAGATTTACCTTGTACTTCCTTTGCCTCATGGTTAGTGATTTCTCTTGCCAATTTAATTGTCTTTTATTCTCAGTCATCTTTATGGAACAGTAAGTATTCTGTAGTATGGGGTGCAGGGTTGACTGGTGGGTGTTTTTTCAACAGTAATGAAGTCTCAGTATTCTTGCTTCAGTATGTGCTGTTGAATTTTGGCACAGTACCATCAGATTTGTCTGTTGGAAGAATGAGCTACGTATGCTCTGGAGTGAATCCATTCATTTCTGTTTTGTTACCTTCGTTTGTATTCATCTAGTAGTGGGAAAATATATTTCCCAATGTGTAATGAATTTCGGTTCATGTAGCAACTATGTACTAAGACAAACTTCTTCAAAGGTATTTAAGCATTTTAATCACACAGGTTAAAAATCACCCAAGAGACTATGCATTCCACATCTCATATCTTTTAGTCCTGTCACTTAGGACTTTGGTTTGTAATAGTTTGGAGAGGTTTTGGGACAGAAGGTGCAATGTAAATAACGGGTTTTTTTCCTTATGTTTTCCTATTTTGTTCACTCTATTTATACAAGTATTCTTAACACTTGACACAGGGAATTAAAACACTTACTAAAACATGAGCAATAACAGGGAAAAGCTATGAACAGAGTAAGCTTAAACTCAACAGGGACAAAAACCTGCTTAGTCTTGTTGAATGTACAGAGCAGCCCAAAGGGACTCAGTTCCTTGTGGAGAAACGGGCACAGAGTGGCTCATGGTGTCAGGGAAGGGACTTCTTTCTCTTTCCAAACCTTGAGAGTGCATTTGTGTGCAGTTGGTGCATTTCTGTGCAGTTAATGTCTGCTCACATGGCCTGTGCAAAGAAACTCTTGAGGCCAGTAGTTGATTAAATTGCCTGAAATACTTTAAGATGTCATCCGAGGGGACAAGTGTTTCTTACAAGTCCAATGGCCAAATTCATTACTCCTGGGCTTGGGGAACCTGCCTCGTCCCTCTGGTGTCCCTGTTCTGCTGTGGGTGACTGCATGAGTCCCATTTTGGTGGTCTCACTAAACGTGCGGTGTTTTGCCCTGGAGAATAACTAAACTATCTGTTCTGTCAAGGTGGCACTGGATGTGTATCGCAGGAAAACAATGCTGTGCAAGGGCATGATTTAGTTGGAAACAGTCAACACAAAGTTGGAACAAGTTCGTCTCAGAGAAACCACAGCTCCCTTTTGCTGGGTGATCCCAGGTACAGTCTGTTTGTATTCTGCTCTGAGGAGCCTGCAGCCACCTGCCTGTGCACGGGTGGGGAAGTGCGGGGAGCTGGGCAGCACCAGCCTGGCCCTGCGTGTTTCCCAAACCCAGCTTGTTGAGCTCTCTTCATCGTGGGACGGGAAGCATCCTCTTCTGTGGAAGTCCCTTGCCCCCTAAGCCCCCCAGCAGAGGAGACTTTTCCTCTCCCCTCTGGCTGCAGGCTGGGTGCTGCTGGGCAGACACCTGAGGCTGCGAGGCGGTGCTGGCCCCAGTCCCTGCCCTCAGGGTCCCCGGCTGGAGCCGCCCAGCTCATTGCTCTGCAGTGCTGAGGAAGGAGGTGCACCAGCAGGGGCAGGTAAAGTGCTGTGGGGTCCTGGCTCTCCCCAGGAACCCACTGTCTCTTCTTCTTCTGCTCTCCCCTTAGTTGCCTCTCCAGCCTGAACCCCTCGAGGGTTCCCTCACTGCATGTAGGGCTTTTTGTTCGGGGTGCTGGGAGCCTGGCTGCAAGGGGGAGGATGGGCACTAGCAGTGCAAGGGCTTATCAGCAAGACTTCTGAGGTTAGCTTTCTGGTTATCAAGCTTCAGATAAGGCAGCGCCTGCATCAGAGTGGGCGATAAAATGTCTAGGATTTCTTTACATGGAAGAGCGGCTGTTTAGGGAGCAAGAGGAGAAGGCAATCTGGGAGCTCCTTATAACTGGAGAGTCCTCCAAGGCTGACATCTCAGATCTGATAGCAGCTTATGCTGCCATGGTGCAAGGAGCAATCTCAGGGGAAATGCTGGATGGAATCTGCAGGGGGTCCCCACAGGGTGATTTGGGGTTGTCTAAAAGCTGCACTAAACTTCTGCAAACAGACCAGTTTCACTGGCAAAAGGAACTATTTCATCACACAGATTGTCTTATCAAGCAGGGCTATTTCACAGCAGACTTTTTGTGCACCTGCTAATTGTCCGCTGGAGTTAGGATAAAAAAAACACCTTCCTTAGTATTTAATCTCTTTATGTATTAATTTAGCATGCTTTAATTAAAGTACACTCCCTGATCAAAGTGAATGAGTTGGAATAAATCAGGATTGATGTTGGTAGCCTGATTTAAACTATGCAGAGTAATCAAACCTCACTGCAAAATTAATAGGGGAAAGGGAGAAACAAACACAAGAAAGTTCATTGTCTAGGAAACCAGATACGTCTGAATGAGAGACATGTACTATGGCACTCCCAAAAGAATAGCTGAAAAGGGTTTCAGTGTGTGCAAGAACAGGACAGAGGCAACAGTTTCTTAAAGTCTGATGTTTAAATTTTTCATCATCTGTCAATTTGAGTCACTCCTGTTACAAGACTGGAGTTAACTATTTGCAATAGACTGAAGTATTGCTAGAGGCTGTTGAAAGGCATTTTTATAAAAGAGTTCTGTGCTGACACGTAAGATTAAACAATCTGAAAAAGGCTTTCGTATTTATCGGATGTCCAGATCAGTAACTCAAGCCATGGTAGAGAACTTAAAGAGTGAATCCAAATTCAGCACCAAAAGGAAATGCAGAAACTAAGAGTGGCTGCAGATAAATGCTTGAAATGAAGGTAAGGGAGAGAAGAGACAAAGTCATCTCAGGGTCAGACCAAAGTTGGCCAACAGGCCCCCTGTTATTTGTTAAAATCAGGGACTAATCCCAGTGTAAGAAGCTGCAATCTTTTGAGCAGGGCACCATCTAATATCTCAGATTAATTAATTGTTTTACCTGTGGGGATGGTGACTGATGGCTGCGCTGAGGGTGCAGAGGCAAAAAATCCTCTCTGTAGTAAACATTTCCCCGATGTGTCGCTTTCCCTCTGCTTCAGAAGGGCATAAAGTCATTTTCCCCCTTTTTGCAGAGTGCCGGCAGCAGGGGAATGGAGCGCTTTTCACCCTGCCTGCCCAGAGCACCCTGCACTGGCGTGGGGCGAGGAGGGGGCCCAGCCCTCCCTCCGTTTGAGTTCAGAGATCTGCAAAGGGAAGGTCCCAGACCAAGTCTGCAGTAATTGTGCCGGCAACTTGACGGGCGAGAAAAAGCTTAGGGGTTGTTTGGAGCTTCTTTACTATTTCCTTTTTCACTCCCTCTATTTCTTTTCTGTTTTATCTGAGTGTAAAAGGATTTGTTTGCTTTAACAAAACTGCATTTAAGTCATATTTAGGTGGAATGTGGCTTAGTAAATAAATGGTGCTACTAGGAAGAAAATTAGCTATTTGGTAAAAGGGAAATAAATCTGGCTGCACATGCATACTTGTCAGACTTGTATTTGCATAAAATATGTCTCTTGTCCTGGAAAAAGTTCTAAATTTAAAGCTTGTGAGGAAGCATTTTTAGATCATTCCGATCTCTATCTGTGCTCCATAGCTTAGGCTCTCTCTGATTGATAGCTATGAAAGTTTTGGGTGAGTATTGCCTTTTGACTCTGTTCTTTTTATTTTCCTTTTCAATCCAAATATCTTCTGATTCTAATAAACAGTAGAAGAAATGTACAGACTTTTGAAGATATGTTTCTTGTTGATATCGGTGAATCATGCTGAGATTACACACAGTCAGAACTCTGAAGGTAAGACAGAACTCCTGTACGAGGGATGCCTTTTGTGTGGATGGAAAAAGCTACGTGTACTAGAATAGATGCAGTACTGGGTAGTAACTAGGACTGTATTCTCTGCTCTCTTGACTTCATGGAGCTGTGCCAGCAAGTAATTTAACCAAGGTTGCTTATTATTTAATAGCCTTTTATTTTCACTGTTTTTCTGTAAATACACTTAATAAGAACTGCATTAAACGCATATAAATAATTTATATGTGCATATATAGTTTTGATCACTACATACGATACATGTAATTTTGTGTAACAGAGTTGAATGGTAAAACACAAAATCAGCTTTTAATAACGGAATAATCTTTTACAGATCTGCCTCCCTTATTACACAAAGCTGTGGTTAGTATTTTTATTTGATCCCTCTACTAACATTTTATACTATAATTAAAAATAATGGCTTATTATATATATTTATAATTTTTTCCTTAGGAGGAAGTAATAACTGGGAAGTATCTGAATGGTAATGTACAAAATTGTTCCCACTTATGCTTCTAAAAGGAATTAAAACTCAGTATCTCACCATAACTTTTTATGTTCCATTTTTCATCTATAGCCCTCCTTGATATACTTCATTTTCAGAGGTAATGTATTACTCTCATCAGCTTGATTTTTCGGTATTATCTGGCACTTCTGATATGATCTGTTTCATTTCCACAGAAATGGGAACATTATGGATAGAAGGAGATTGACACGTGTGATTACTTTGATTTAGATCTCCCGTGAGGAGTATTTCCTCTTAACAAGGAAAAAGACATTTTTCACAATAAAGCAAAAAGCATGCATAGAATGAGGCTGACAATAACTAACTGCTACAGTTTTCAAGAGCTTTGATAATTAACTTAGTTCATATGTTTCAGAATGGTTTCTTAAGCTAATTAGGTGCAGTTCCAGCTTTCTGTCCATCTCCCTCTCTCAGTTCTGCTCTATTGTCCATCCCACTTCCTCCAACTTCTGGTGACTTTTGAATTATTTGCTAATTTTGTCTAAATTTGAAAGAGCAGCATAAGCTTCAAACACAATTCCACTCCTACACGTTTTGAGAAAAATCAATGGCTGTGTAAAGACACGCTGACATTAACGACTGCTGAGGGAAAGGCAGCAGACAGTCATCACTGCACTTTCTTCCTACAAGCAGATCAACACAGGCACAATAGGATGCCAGGGAGAACACCGATAGCTCTGGACTAACCACAGCACAGATTGTCTTATGCCTGGAGATGGCACTAATAGCAACATGCTGGAAAATTGAGATTATTGTGGGTGGTTGTGGAGTTAGATTAAAAACCCCGTAACTAATTCATTCTGTTCCTCGTTGAACCACAGGTTTTCATTGCATTAAATAGGTCAGCTATTAGTCTTGTTAGGTGAAAAAGCTGAGTACTTGTGTCATGGTGTTAGTAACAGTGTTTGCTTTTCTTATTCTTGTTTTGTCTTGTAATCTGCTATTTTCCATGTTATATTATTTTATTGGCATTTTTGTCCTGTTTTCTGTTACAGTTCTAATGTCTGGACAGCAGATATGCTTACAAAAGTCATGGCATATTTTCATGCCCAGGAACTTATGTTTACTCTTAGCAGCCTGCAGGTTTGTGCCATTTAAAATGCATTAACATTTTTATTTTAAAAGGAATTTAAAAAGCAGCCTATCTCTGTAGCCAAAACTAGCTTGCGAATAGTAGAGATAACCAACAGATCTACAGGGTAGCAGATAAGTAGGGAATAGGGATGGGTTTTTTGGTTCTATGTTTCCCCTAAGAGTGCAGAAGCATGGCAGGCAGAAATAATAATCAAGATGATCTTTTTGCTTTTCCTCTTATGGAAAGCAGAAATTAGGAGGTTTTATGCCCAGTGATTGTTTCAGAATTGTGTTTCTCCACAAAATGGCAGGTTTCTTCCAGATTTTGACTGTGGCTGTAGTCTGCACTGCTTCTGATGGAATGAGAGGCTCCAGAGCATTCTACAAACTGCATCCACCTTTTATAGCTCCTCTGAATTCAAAAATTAATTAAAATTGCAATTTTCATAAATTAATCAAAGTGGACGTGATATAGGAAAAAGTCGTTGTTCTTTATCCCTGGTCATTATGATTAGTTATGAGCTGGTTTAAGCGGAGCTGTAGCCTGCTAATCAAAACCTGAACCCTTCCCTCCTCCCTGCACACACTGAAAAAGGAAAGTGTCAAATGTGCAATCTCTGAGCCTCAGGCATTCCCAAAAGCCCACGGCCATGCCGCTTCACAGCACTCAAACCATCTCCCAAGCTCCATTTCACTGTCACAGCTCCTCCAAACCTACAGGAGACTAACACTGCCTCTTCCCATTTGTTCAGATTTATTAATAGAGTTATTAACAGGGAGGATTTATTAAGGCTGTAATCGGCCCTGGACCTCCTAGACAACAAGGACCTAACTATGTTGATATTTGTTGGTGGCAATTCAAGCTAAGCAAAGACAACAAAGAACAGCTTCAACTCAAATTCCAAACCAATTCTGAAATAATTCTGTCAGGAATTAGAAGGGATTTCACTCCAGTCTGGTGCTAATGAGCCTTACAGTGCTTTCTGTTCCAATGGTATAATTCCCCCTGGATTTTTCAAAACAGGCATGAGATTGTTAACTGGTAATGCAGTTTGATGTGAGAGAGAATATTTTTGCCATACGACCTGGTACAGACTTTTCCTCCCATCCAATTGCACATTTCCTTCCTTTTTTAAAGTAATAATAATACGCACATGGTACCTGATTTTTTTGAGCTCTTTAAAAGTTTCATTTTCGCAGCTCTGCTGAGTGAAGCAGAAAAGCATTATTATTCTTGTTTTATGAAGTGAGAAACTGAGGCAGTTTTGTTACATGGCTCACTGGAGAGGACTCACTCATGAAGCCAAGAATAGGATTTAAAAATTACTGTCTTCCAGAATTATGTTTAGGTTATTTTAGTTTATAGTTTGTGTTGAGTATAGTTAATTTACTCATTGACAACACAGACAATACAGGAGCTAAGCACTTACCTTTCCTCAAGTGGAGATTTTCAGGGAGCAAAAGATGCCTCTAGTACAATAGTACAAGTTTTATGTATATTACACATATTTTTCTATGCTTCAGATGTCCATAAAAAGTTACCTGAAGAACCTTTTATACCAGCCTAGGCAACTGCTGTCTGAATTTCAACAGCTTGATCAGCAGCAGTTCCAAACTGCAATGAAGTACCTCTTCAACAGCAGAAAGGACCGTCTCGTAAGTCACTTTGAAAAAGAAAAGCTGCTGTCACTGGGAAGGGGCCAGACTGGGGGTCTCGCAGTGCATACCATGCAGTACTTAGCTGGCTTGGGTTAGATTCCAGGAGCCCTTCTCCTTAGATTGGACTTATTTAATTTAATTCTAATTGTCTAAAAGTTTGGTGCCAAGTTGTCTGCACTTCCCTGTATTCAGTGGAGAGGAATGCATCTCCAGAGAACGATTTACCTTCCCGCGCAAGGACCTAAGGTAGGTAGAATCAGTTGTTCTTAGGGAGTATCTCCTTCTCTTCAGTGGCTAGAAGGAGAGCCAGGATGACTAAAAGAGGTGAAATTAATTATCTTGTTAATTAGTTATGGGAGTGTGCAAGCAAATTGTTAGGCAATTTGGAGAGAGCGTAGCATCATTCTGTGGTGCGTTCCCTGCGTGACCCATCTCTCCCTCAGCCAGTGAGTGCTGCGCAGGGAGGATCGCCCCGCAGAGGTGGGATCACAGCCTGATGTGTGAGAACACTTGGGACCTTCCCTGCTGGGAGGAAGGTCCTGGGATCCCTGAGGGGGTGGAGATTAATCTGGGAGAGAGGGCGAGCATTTCCCCAGAGGGATGTGGTGACTGCCCAGGACAAGCCCTGTATGACCCACTATTCAGACACGGGGGGTGCAGCTCCTGCTGCCAGAGCACACAGGGTAGGTGTGCAGTCTGCACTAGGAGCTGGAGCAGTAGGGCTCGAGCCCTTTCAATAAACTGTAAATTTTGTCTTCTCAAACAGCATACCCAGTTGTTCCAGGACTGGTAACGCTGCCTGAACAAATCACCAGGCGCAGAACTATCAGCTCTGAACAGGCTGTCCTACACACATCGGCTTGTGAGATGAAGCAACCTAATAATCCCCGCCCCACCAGGGTGACTTTATTCCATGGGCTTGCTTCTTTGATGTTGCCCCGTCTGCGAGGGGATGTTTGTAGTAACAGTTGCAAGAAATAACCCCATGGGGAAAGGTCTGTTCTAGAGATGTCTACATATCTGTATTACTATGTGTGAACTAATACCCATTCAGGTCTGATATCCTTTCACTTTTCCAAATAATTCTTTCATGAATTAGTTTCACACTATAACCTCAGCCATTTGGATTATTTTTCTGATTTTAGTTTAGATCTTGTCAAAATATTCAAGCTGGTCTCTGGCCAATGCCAGAAAGGAATTATCTGAAGTAGTGCTACCAGACAGTATTTTGCAGCTATTTTTCATGAGAGCAGCACCGTAATTTTTGTAGAGTGCCTTCTGTCAGGTCTCAAAATGCACAATATTTTAAATTAATCAAATATATCTTCTTTTAACCCTTTGTTGCTTGCAGGAAATGGGAAATCTTATTCTTGATTGGGACAAGACTAGAGAGAGAATTTTTCAAAGCCCAGGAGTAAACAGGACCTTGTTCCTTGTGACACTGGATAAATGCTTTCTGGCTCTGAGTGCTTTGGACTGTGTGGATATCCTAAGCCAGATTTTGCATGTGTCAGTGGTGAACTATCTCCAACCTGATGTCATTGGGAGCCTCCCAAACATTCTGCAGGAGGATGCTTTCAGAAACTTGTAAGCCATTTGTTTTCCAGACACAATTAATACTATGTAGTATTTGCTGACTATATATACTTTTAAAAAGAGACTCTATGGTCTCAGTCTCTTTTCAGAAATATAGCTTTCTGTTTATGTGTTAATGTTTCTAAAAATATTTGTGCATGTGTATGATTTTAAAAAAATATAGTTAACTCATTAGTGAACTAACATGCCCTTGTATAACTTAGATCAACAGTGTTCAAGGACCTCTATGACAAAACATCAGCAAATACACAGAGAGCTCTGTATGGCTGGATGAAGCAGATTCTACAAAAATCCTATAACATGAGTGGTATGTTATGTACAAAGTATTTTCTTCTCTCTTACAAAAGAGTCAGCAAAAGGCCTATCTGTTGTATGGAATTGTTTCCCAAATTTAACACAGACCTGTTTAAGAATGGCAGTCTTGAGTACTTTTACTCCAGAATACAATAAATGTAATATATTAATTATGTCAGATGTGCCACAGCTGGGACAGTGCAGGGACAGGCTCCATGAGGGGGCTGTAAAGCAGCAGCAGCACTGATGCGTCAGAATCAGTGCTTGGATTTCAGTGAACATCCCAGCAGTGCTGTCGGGAGCATTTTAGACTTTCAGATGTGTATGTTCTTCCTCTTTCCCTGGAAATCAAAGGCAAAATGCCCACTTGCTTCAGTGGAGCTAAATTTGGCTGCTGGGAGTGCTGCTGTTTCAAAATAGCAGAGTAACCCATTATGTCCTAGAGAGGAAGTTCATGACGCTGCTATGAGGTGGTGTTACTGCGAGGGCATTACTGGGAAAGCAAAGATGCAGAACTTGCCTGACGGTACTCAGCAGTCCTGGGAAAATCCCACAGCATCAGACATCCTGGTTTGTGTCTGAAACATTAGTGAACTCTCAGTTTGTAAAAGATGACCGAGCTGAGGAGGAACTGAGAATTACCGTGCCTCTCTCACCTCCTTGATGCTGCTTCAAGTGCAAAGCGGTGCAGATACGGCGAATCCGCTCCTGAAGGTACTTGGTGTGATAACCAGCTAGGTCTGGTAGAGTGAGCTGTGGAACCTGTCAGCCCTGAGCAGGCACAGCTGGACTGCTACCAACATCCAGGCTGGCAAATCTAAAGCTCACTCAGGTATATTTGCACACCATGGGTCACAGCACGGAGTGTGGGACAACAGAATAGTCCTGCAATGGTCTGATTTATTCGCTTTATATGTGGGTAGCACTGGGACCACCTGGGGAAGGGATCAGCCCTCTTGCAGAAGCAGCATCTTCCTCGCTGAAGCTCAGCAGAAAAGAAACTTGAAAGAAGACTCATAGTTGTGGTGCTTATGGACCCCCTCCCAAGCATTTCTGCTGGTTTGGGTGACAGAGAGCTCGTCACCGTGTCTCTGTTGTGCCTGCAGAAATGCAGAGGGCTCTTCCATCATAGCACTGCTCCCCGCGGTGTCAGGCAGCCCCTGCAGCTAGGTCAGTGGGTGAGCAGGAGATGATGTGTGGCTTCTGTGTCTGAAGAGTCAAACCTCTCAATAAATTCAGCCAGTTCTTGCATATTTCATATTACAAACACTGAGGTATTCAGAGATGAAGCATGCTGGTAGCCCTTGCAAAAACAGGAGGCTGTAACTTCTGAATTTTGTACCTTATTTAAAAATAACAAAGCAGCTTTTGGGGATCATGGGTACCATAGTTAGTGACTGCAAGTCTGTTCGGACCGCAGTCAACATCCTTAAATGGTGATAGTTTTTGTTTAACTCTTCTATCATATCTTTCAACTCCTTTAATATTCCTGGTAATGGGAGGTAATATCACTTCAAAAAACTGAGGCTTGAGAGACAGGTCTGCTGGGAGCATCATCTTGTCTCAGCTAAGGAGCTTAGATCTGTGTTTTCAAAAAAGCCACTTACTAAACGGGGTTCTTCAGCTTCTGATGTTTATAGGCTGTTTTTTTCAGATACTGAAAACCCCGGAAAATGCACTGATGATTTAATTTAACAGAGTTGTGAGAATATGTTCAGAGATACCAAATGTTGAGTCATCCCAATTACGACTCTTTGGAGAAAACACTGTCTTTGTGGCTCAAAGTGCCCACCTAGTCCATAAATACTGTTTTCTCAGGGTTATTTGAATCTTGATTTCATTTTCAGTCCTTGGGAGAATGTTACTAAATGAGTGATAATTTTTAACTTTTACGCAGTATTTTGTATTTTTTGCCAACCTATTTCCATATAGGTATATGAATGGTTTTTAATTTTCTCCGTTACTGCTATTGCATATTGCTGAAATGACTGTTATCATCAATAATAATATAGAAGATGTATAAAGTTTTACAAATTTTCATGCCTTCCGGGTGTTCTTAAATAATATATTTGATTACGAAAACTGCATTTTAAAAGTGCTGCTCCATATTTAATACTATTTTCCCTGTGCCATACTTTATCCATTTTCTATTTCAACAACATAAAACATTAATCATTTTCATATGAGAAAATGTGAGACATTTGGATCACTGTTTCATTTTCATTAAAACATGTATGGGCTTATAAAAATGTGGCACTAAAATCTAGCTAATGGAGGGAATCTGTCTCTCTATGCTAAGGATTTTTCCGATTTGCAATTTTTTTAAATTATTTACCAATAACAATATATTGGGTACAATGTATTTGAAAAATAATTATTTTCTTAGCATTGTAGTGAGTATTTATTTGTACAAAACAGAATTCAATGAATCAACTTCTTGGGTCAGTGCAGAAAACTTATGGATTTTGGGAAGATACATGGTCCATCTCCCGTTAGAAGAAATTCTGAAAATTAATCTCAGTGAAGTAAGTAACAAAATGTCGTTGAATATGTCATTGTCAAATGATGTCAGCTACAAACAATGTGGACACAATTGCAAGCTTAAACATGAAAAATAAGTTTATATATTTTAATTACTTAAATATAAATTGAATCCAAATCCATTGTCAACCAAATATTCTTCTCTTTTTGGAATTTGAACGTGTCTGTCATTAGTATGTAATTATTTATCTGTATCAGACTTCTGTGAGTCATACTGAGAGAAAGATAGCAACCAATGATAGGAGACCCTCAAATTACTTGACAGTTTGACAGAGAGTCACTCACTCAGCTTTTCATTCAAAAATACTCTATTATCCAAATCTATCTTCTTTCTTTCTCTGTAACATAAATGGAGTCAATTAATTTAGAGTGTCAAACATATTTTATTGAATGTAGTTGTTTCATAATGCTGATGCATGATTTTGTTTGTACTGGTCAGATAAGACTATTCATTAGTTACGACAATGCAACGAAGCAGTTGGACACAGTGTATGATATCACACCAGAGCTTGCGCAGGCTTTCTTGGAAAGAATAAACTCATCAGGATTTGATATGAGAAACACTTCAACTATCTACAGGCAAGACTGCTTTTCTTTTTCTTTAATGGCTGTGTGCGGAAAGAACGAATAAGTAAGGAGAAAAGAGAGGAGCAATAAGTAGCTGATGAAATTGTTGACGTGGCATAGCTTTCTCCTTCCAGCAGAAAAAGTCTAGGCTGAAATCCAACCCTGATTAGAAACAGTGACAAATTGCTACTTTATGAAATTTTGGAGGTGTGCCTAATTAGCTAATACTTTGTCTTCTGCTCCGCAGTGAGGAGTTGTCTGTAGTATTAGTAGGAGGGCTACAGCAGTCTCTGGGAGACCCCATCAAAGCTCTATCACATTGTACAGTACAGCAATAAAATAAATTGGGATAGCGGGACGTGAGTTGCCTTGGCTGCTTGAATTGCAGAAGATAGAGGTGTTTTATGGAAATCATGTTACATTTATGGTTTAAGGAGGAAATCATAGTTCATGCCACCCAGGACTGCCAGTGGTTTTTAATTGGCGTGGCTGTCATGGAGGTCACACAGTGAAGAGGCATAAAGCCTGTCCTGCTGTCCTCTTCGTGTCCTTCAGGGCAGAGATGAGCCATGTTTAAATGCGTGTGACCATTTTGTGTGTAAGCAGGAAACTGCATTTTCAGGGCTGTCAAATCAGCCCTGAACATACTTTAACAATAACAAAAAACCAAAAGTAAACTGCTTTTACTCATAAGTACACAGTGAGCATGAGCTACCTGTGAGAAAGTGCTGTACTCCACACTTACATTTACACTGTCGTATAAATTGATGTATTTATTCCCAAGACACCACTGTCTGAAGTTATTTGTAGTCTCCTCAGGGGATACCTTGGTGTTTTAAACTAATGGAGAATATGCTTTATGGCTTCAGAGCTCCTGTCATTATTGCAGTATAACTCACTGACTTCCATGAAGTATTGCTGATTGTCGGAGATGTAAGCGAGAGAAGAATTATGCCCACACTCTAAATTTCAGTGTCAGAAATCTTAAAAATTATTTTACCGCTCATGAGAGGTACCACATTCTCACAGACGAGAGAAATGTCATGCTCCATAATCCTTAATATATTCCACTTTTACAACACACTTATTTTATATTACTCATTTTAACCATACTGATGATTTAAATGCACTTTTAAGAGGTGGTATTATTCATTCCTACTAATCCCAAAGGAGATGAAGAGCTCTTGGTGGCTATGCAATAATGCATCAGAAGGTAATTATTTGTTATAAAAATGCAGTTATAGCTGTTTCATTGATTTGTGTGTTAGTTCGATGATGTCCCATGAATTCGGGTGGGCCGCTGAAGCAGTTTTTTGTTTTATCGCTAAGCAGGCTGTTGTTGAGGGACTAGAGGAATGAAAAGCTAAGCCTTTCTGTGCTGCAGAATTTTACTGTTTGTGATAGTGCTGCCGCATTGTCTGCTGTTGATTTAGTTCACATCTGGGCATTATTGCCTCGATTCTGCCGATGCCTGCAACACTGGATTGCTAAAAACCAGAGACTGTAGCAGGAAAGCTAGGCTTTGTAGGTTCTTGTCCTGTGTCAATTATGAATGCAAAGTCTAGTTGTTCACAGTGACCCAGAATTAATTCAGGCTTCCTACAAACAAATCCATCACCATCACTGTGAAGTTTAAAGTCCAGAGAGGGCGATGCACGATTCAGACCCCTTTGCAGGGCTGCAGGTGATGGCAGTAAATAAGCACAAGGGCTAAGTCAGAAGGCCACTGCAGCAGGTGCTTACCCCTGGTGGTATGACTGCTCCTCTCCATCAGCGATGGTTGTGGTTGTGTTTTACGGAGGTTAGTGGAAATGCTGACTTTAGTATGACGGCGTAGGTACTGGGGAGGAAAGTAAGCTACACATCTAGTTCACAACACTGCCTTGCACACTGCTGTGTAAGACAGCGAGTCTCGGCGCGTTTTCTCCCAGCCAGTGTTTAATTTGGACAGGTCTCCATCCATGGGCCAGGCGTATGTTTGATGTGACATACAGCAGGCTTTGCTTAAACCTGAAACGATAAAGAGGCTGGGTAATGCTCCAGCTGCTGCTCTGACACATGAATGAATTATGTTGCATGTGAAATACAAGCAGGATTTAGGGTTCAAAACATCCAATCAATCCAGATAAGAACTCAGCAAGCCACTTCTAGAGACTTATTTAGCCCTCCGTCCCTTTCAAAGCAGAGATTATACTGCAAATTCTGCCAAGGGGAGCAGAGTTGTTAGCTGGGAAAATCCAGCCATGGATAAATGGAACCAGGAAAGTTAAATTTTTGATGGCACAAGCAATCTGGGTAGAGTACAGCTGAATACAGAGAACAGCGTATATGTCTCATACCCAAATTTCAGGCCACATGGAGTTTTAAAGATTGCGGTTTAAGGCACTAGTGACAGACAGAAATCACTCAAGTTTTGAGCACTACTATAGTACGGTATACTATACCATACCATGTTTCAGTTCCTGAGAATGACACCTTTTATGTCAGAAGTTATGTATTTTCTTCTGTATAGGCTAGGTTTATTGGTTTGCTTTTATGATGACGTGGAACAGATGGGTGCTGCTGTGGCCCGGGCTTTACTTCACCAAATGATTAAATGCAATCAATTGAGAGGTTTCCAGGCTGAGGTTCAGAAGGTGGGTACAACACTTGTTCTTCTTACCTAACCTAATCCTGAAAACAGAGATTAGGAGAGACTTTTCTTCTTGAATTTGGAAAGAAAAAAAGAGAAAAATTACTGGGATCTAAGAAATAAGTGGAAATAGTTCTCGATCATATAATGCAAAGAATAAACACCCCCCCCCCTTTTTTTTACAGTGCTCATTCTTTTCTCATTCTCTTTCCTCCCATTCTGTATTTCTTTGACAACTCTTGGTTCTATTTTTTAATTGTTACAAAGTGTGTGGTCACTAAATGCTTGCTAATGCCTCCTCTAGGAACTCCAAGTTTTGGGTGATAATAAAAATTGGGTTTTGGCAGATTTTTATTTCCCATGTGCTTTTTTTTGTTTACTTTAGCTCAAATCTCAACTCCTGGACATTGCCATGCAAAACCAGACCCTGAATGATACCCTTGGATCTCTGTCAGATGCTGTGGTTGGGCTAACTTCAAGTCAGCTGGAATCTTTGTCACCTGAAGCGGTGCATAATGCCATTGCAACATTAAACCAAGTCTCTGGGTGGGCAAAAAGCCAAGTTATGATTTTATCCAGTAAATACCTCTCTTATGAAAAGGTACCTCTAACAGCTTTCCTACCTTCTGTTTTTAAAAGGGAAATGGCTTTTTCTCAATGATAACTGTAAGTTTTGAGAAGTTTATTACAAGACTTGTTTTTAGTACTGTTAGTGGTCTGAAAATTTTGTTCAAATCAAATAAAAAAATTGGCAGTTGTATATATTATTTGTCTGTCTCACTGCCCTAGGCAGAATTTGCATAATCAGAGATCCCAGACTATATATTCAAATATACTGTAATAGAAGGAATCAGGGTCCTCTCTGAAGTTTCAAAAAGAGGACCCTCTGAGAAAATTGTCACATTTGTTCCCTAGACAGTCTTGTCTGAATTGAAAGAAATCTGAGGAAAGTGCATCCCCAGGCAAGAAATATATTAAGTATTCAAGAATAATAGTTTTGATTTATTTATTAACTTTTGCTTTTAAATATATCTGCTGTTCACAAGCCAGAAAACTTTCTGTTTGTTTGTGCTATTATCTCTGCAGGTTTTATCATTTTATAATGTTAGTCAGATGGGCTCATTGGTAACTGGTATTAGCACCCAGTCATTCTACAGCATGAACCCAAAGGAGCTTTCTCAGATTCTTCGAGGCACGACATCCCAATACTTATCTGACTTATCACCTGCACAACAGCAAGGGATCATCAGGAAGGTGATTATAAACTTGAGTGTGTAGCAGGTTCTTTCTGCACAAGAGCACAATAACCAGCTATGCAGAGCGTGGTTGAAAATGTTGTTAGTGAAATATGTGTTATAGCTCAATGGTTAATATTCCGGTGTTTTGTCTGAACACCAAGTATATTTGGAAGGTTGTCTCATGCTTTGTCCTGTGGCATTTTTAATACTGACGTGGTTTTTCCTTTATCCTCTTAAGAGAAATATTACACAGAATAGAAAGAAGGGCAAATCCTGTAAATCTAAGCATCAGTTCTGAAATGCCATGTATTTATCTGTTCCTCTTTTTAGATAACTGCATCTGGAGATTTTTCTTCATCAGTAAAAGATATACAAGGAGCTTTCTTCAAAGAAATATCTCTTTCTGATTTATGGAAGCAGAAGGGATATAATTCTTCGATGATGAAAGAAAAAGAACTAAGAAGAAGCCAGGTAAAAATTATTATGCAGTTCCCATTCTACTGCAGTTTAGTATGGTGGGAAGATAGGAACAGTGTTGTAACACATACATATTCAAGGAACATAGGTAAAAGGAAGGAACTGCCCCAAATACATCTTGGCATAAACAACGAGAAGTCACTTAGAGCCTAGGCAGCATTGTGAGCCAGTGTTACAGAAGGGAAGCATTAGTATGGTGAGTTTAAAAGTCTTCAAGATTCTGCCACATGAATTTTCTCTTTGCAGTACTGTATTCTAGACATCTGCATGTACCATCAGCCCTTTAGCTCTGTACAGAGAGATGCAAGATTGGACCAAATGATCTCCAGAGGTCTCTTCAAACCTAAATTACTCTTGACTTGTGTGCCTTGGGCGTGTTTAACATTATCCCATAGTGCCAGTCAGTGATGTCTGGTGAGGAAGAAATTCAGCACTGGATGCCAAACCTTTTGGTTGGCCAAACTGGACCACAGAAATGCCTTTAGAGTACATAAGAGAGTTAAGCATACAAAAACCTTGCAGTAGATGTTGCCTCTTACAACTGAATTACCTAAGCTTAACTTTAAATGTGGTGGGTTTTATTTCAGGCTTTGTATCTGTACGAATTACTGTCTAAGAAAAACTATCCTGTTGACCTGCTAAGGTATGGATGATAGTCTCTCTTGAAATGGAATTTAAGTCTAGTTTTGTGATGAGAGCGGCTTTGAGATAAAAACTAGATCCTGCTGAAATATTCACAAGATTGAACTTTGCTTTTCCTATCAGCACAGGACAGCTTGTGAAAGGAGTAACTTGTCAACTCATCGAAAGTATGGGCACAGACTTATTTTTAAACACTTTTAAGTTCTTTGAAAAGAATCTTCACCTGCTTTCTCCCCACCAGGTAAAAACAAAAAAATACTTTCTTACACAAACATACTACCCAATATCCAAACTGCAGGTAAATTAGAATTTGTTTAATTGTATTTTAATTTCTTTTTTTCAAAATCTTCTGTGTGTGAACTTGTCTGTTAACATATTTCATTTAAATCTTTTATGTGTATATTCATCTGTTATCATACTGCATTTTTCCGATTTCATTTCTCACTTACAAATCGCAAGAAATTTCTACAGTCCTTCCAACTTGCTATTTCATGAGTAATCTGTTTGGAAATATATATATAAAAGAGTTTTGAAAGCATACAAGTGCACACAAATATAGGATATTAGATCTCTGATGTCTACAAAAAGAAAACTCTAAACTTCTTTAAAAAAGCCAGAGAAAAATTGTCTCTGAAGATAAATGCACAGTTCTATATATGCTCATTTATAAATTGTAATAAACAAACCATATTTTCACTATTTATTAAAATTTACAAATGTTTAAGATCTTAAATTTTTGTTGCTTTTAGGTTAATTGCTTGGCTTGGAAGTTTTGGAAAGTCTCCAATGCATCTATTCCTCCTTTCCTCTTATTGGTGCTTCCGTAAGTTACATCTTATGACACCTTAAGTTACTGCATTTGTAGCAGAACACTCAGAGTGGTCCTTCTGAGCACTTTGTTAATAACCTCTTCAGTGCTAAGAAGAGTGGTGATTCAAACAAATGGTGATTTATAAAAAGTGGTCACTGACTGCAGCCCAAATCTGTGTCCAGTGAAAGTTGGTAATACCTGATATCTTTTAGTATAGCCCATTCTTATCACAATTGTGAACATTTCAGTGTGTTTAAAGACATTTTTGTAAGTTAGCAAAACTTTGCATTATGTAAATTGACAGGTAATATTCAGTGACAGCTTTTTTTATTTAGAAAAAGAAAAAATAATTGTACCTTGATAGGAACTCCTGAATTGTACAACTTGTTAATTCTCCTTTTTCTTTATTTCTTTCTTCCTACGTGCTTAAAGGGATAAAAGGGAATGAGAACTATTCTTTTCCTGGGATATTTTTGATTGAAAAAAAAAAAGTAAGAAAAGGATTCAGTTTGACAAGGCATTACTCTATTTAAAAACAATAAAATAATAATAGAATGACTTTAATGCAATGCATTCTACAAACTGCAGCACCAGGTTATTTGGCCAATTGCTCTGGCATGTTGCTTGGTCAGGGCCATCAGAAGTTGCTGGTGCTCTTGCCTACTAATCCTGGTAAGGCTGGGCTTGCACAGCTTTGGGTTGTGGCTTCATTTGCAAAGGCTGCCTGCCACTCTGTGTGGAGAAGAGCATAATTTTGTTCAATTTGGCAGGCCTTCTTGGACTTTGATGAAAAGGAAGCCTACTCTAAAACTATTTGTTGTTCTTAACCCACCCACCACATCTTCATTCATCAGAGAATTATTCCTAATAAAAAGGAGAAAAGGGAAAAATTTCAGAACTGTAGACAATCTTGTTTCATATGGCGTTAAAGCATCTCAGAGCACTTTCATCCACTTGCAGCTGTGTGTAACCCTTAGACATTTTTAAAGTGAGGTTATTGTGCTGATGAACTGGAAGAAAAGATGTAAGTTAAAGTAAGGTGTGGATTGATTGCAACTTTTCTGGCCTGGCCGGTTTATAATTCTTCAGGTCCAGACTGGTCTCTAAATTTTTCCGTCATTTTATGGGTGTACAAAGGTCAGGTTTACATTCTGAGACCGTTTGATCTCTTTCTGCAGGACCGAGTACCTGGAGTATGTCTCAGGCCCTTTGTGTGTCCCTTTCATTGCACGTCTGGGGAAGACTGAGATGCACCTTTTGAATCCAAGCCTTCACAAAAAGAACACAGTCCTGCAAAAAGTGCAGGAGTGCTTGGTAGGTGGGGCTGGGAGGGGTCAGCAGTGGAAGGGGAGCTGCAAAAAAAGTGATCTGTAATTTGCCACTGACAATTCCAAAATAAGTGAGAGTGCTTTATTAGTTTTCTCTCACTTTATTTTCATGTGGTGCATCACAAAGTTATCCTGCCTGCTTGTGCTCTCCAGTCTGCCTGTCACAGGCACGAGCAGCTTAGACTCTCGCCGAGCTCAGGGAAGCTCTCAGTGCCCGGGCCCCAAGCAACCCGCTGTACCTGGCCTGATGTGAGCAGGGCAGTTGGACCGGGAGACCTCCAGAGATCCCCTCCAAACCCAGCCGTTCTGTGGTCTGGTTGCACATAGAACTGCGCTGCGTTCCATACAGCACTGTCAGTCACCACCTACAGAGGTTCTTGGCTTACCCATCTGTATTCTTACGGGTTTTTTTGTGTACTGTTTCAATTTTATTGTTCCTTGACTAAGGAAACATTTTTGTAGTTTCCTGAACAATTTTCCTCGACTCCAGTGGTCACCGGTTTTTAGGGGAAACTGGTTCTTTGATGTAGCTGTGAATATTCATGTCCTTATACATACTAACCAGCCCTATAATCCCTAACATTTTGGCAGCTGCTTGAGAAACCCCTTAGAGCTAAGCCACAGCAAGAGCTTGTGGCCCCTTTGCTGCAAAAGCCCACGTGAGGGCTCTGCTGCCAGCCAGAACTGCAGCACCTCTGCAGATGTTGGTGGTCACCTGGACGTAGAGATTGTGGCAGGAGATTTAGTTTTAATTTTTTTTTTTATGTGTGCTTCAGTGTGGAATAAAGACTGCACAGAAAACTCTGATAAGTGCTTATTAAATATCACCAGTTGCACTGGTGAAAGCAAAAAGTATAAAGCAGTCTTGGCAGAAATTGTAGATTAAGTTGACAGTGTATCTTTGTTCCTTAAAGGGTCACAGAGCTTAAATGTGTTGGGATACAGGGCAGAGCAAAGATTAACTACGCCAACAAGTTAAATGCTTCTTGTTTCAGAACAGCTCCATTACTGATGAATATGATGTTGACCTACTTGGAAATCTAATCTGCCACTTACCTCCAGCTTTTCTACATAGCAGAATGTCCCTGAGGGCAATGGCAACAGCCCTTCATCAATTCAAACTCTGCCAACAGCTCAACCATGAGCAAAAGACTGAAATTAAATACAAACTCCTCGAGTTATATGGGTAAGGTATTCGATATACCGCCTTGCTTACGCTGATGGTTAAGCCATGTAAATAACAACCATTTGCTTTGCCCAGATAGAACTGCAGTGAAAACTATCGCTGGCCGAGCTTGGGGTCTCTGTCTGTTCTTGTGTGTCATATGATAACTGTGGAACAAAATACAACCCCTGGGACACCCTGCATGACTTAATTCCCAGAGGAATAGGAGAGAAAGTGTTTGAGGAGGGGCAGGGAAACAGACTCTGGCAGGGTAAGAGAAAGGGCAGTACAGGCAGAGAATGGTGCAGGAATGCAAGGAATGGGAAAATGGAAGTGGGGTCCTCGGCATGCTGGTGTTAGAAGAGAAATAATGAAGACTGCAAGCACCTGTGGTGATGGTAGAGAGCTAGAGAAGAAGCAGAGGGATATAAAGTTCAACCAACTGAAGCTACAAAGCGGACAGTGCGTTAGGTGTCATTAATGGCTCGGATGGGGAGGCTGATGGAACTACACTGCTGTATCAGTCATGCAAAAAACAAAGCCACCCTCTATCTGGGAAGAATATACTGTTTCTCTCATGCATTGTCTTTTAGAAGTATCTTGCATTTGAAAAGGGAGGCTGAGTGCATAGTTTCTAACCATCCCTTCAGCCCCTAAGTCTGTCACTTCATCCACGTAATCATTTTAGTTGCTTGTTCAGCTTCCTCCTAGTCAGCAGGAATTTTTCTGGTAATGGAATAGCTTTATTTTCCAGCAGATCCCATTTGTGCATTTACTTTGATAGAAATTCATTTTATTGAATCATGACACACTGTGCTAAATGATATAGCATTGTGTTTTGTTTCATTTTACTTTATTTTATTTAGAAAGTGTTTGTCTGGTCAGACATCCTCAGAGTGGAGCAGCAAACCAAAACAAGTTTTCTGTGAGAACATGCACTAGTAACAGATTTGTTACTACCATCTTCTTCAGGCTCTTTCAGGCTGAAAATTATTTGTCAAAGTGCTTTCTTAAGTCAACCACCAGCGGGGTTGGCTAACATTTGTCAGATTTGTATCAAACAGCCCAAACCTGCACAGTGCTAAGCTGCATCCGTTTTGAAACACGCAACACCACTCAGAAATGAATCTGAACTTAATTTTTAAGACCCGAAATTCCTACAAATGATTTAGCATGCTATTTCAAGAGATATGGTACCTCCCATAGAATTGATCTCTCATTCAGAAACAGCTTAAATGTCCTTAGATGTGGCCCTCCAGGATGTTAGATCTGCCTTCCGTAACTCTTGACATTGAGTTGAATGAAATAGCAGGCTGCACAAATACAGACCTAATAAGGTAGGGATTTAAATCTTTGTTCCATCACCTATGTTTTGTGTTTCTATCCCTTAGTTTTAAAAAGGCAGCATTAGCAGCAGACGGGTGCCACGCTGAGTTGCTTTCCTGAATTGTTTAGTGAACTGCGTCTTTTCAGAACGAGGGGGAAACTGTCCACTCCTCCTAAGTGCGCAGGGACCTGTTTTTCAGAAATGTTGAGCACCCACAGCTCCTGCTGACCTCAGAGGAAGTTATAGTTGCCCAACACCACTGAAAAACAGCCCCTGTACACCTGCAAATAGTTAAATTTTGGAATAGAGGAGAGTTTTTTTAATTTATAAGCAGGTACTGGCAAGTATTGCTTGCTTGAAGGATTAGCCACATTGGTCTGTAGGGTAAGGTTCTTGGAAAAATGATGGTTTCAGTTTTGGTTATGACATTTCTACTTCTCTTTTCATACCATTTTGCAGACTACTATTAGAGTATGAACCTGATAGAAAATGGTACATTTTCCTTAAAAGAAATAATTATTTCTCTTTGCTTGAACACTGTAGTGCTAAGGATACTGTGACTACTGAGGGAGAGAGAGAGCTCCATTACCAGAATATTTGAAGGCTTTCTCTGAATATATTGAGAATTCCACTAATGCCCTATATTTCACAGAGAAATGAGAAAATGCGATCTGATGTTAATCAGCATTAATCCTTACAGTGGCATAGAAGTGCCAGTGTTTCTTATGTGATACAGTATAAGAAAAACTCTGAAGTTTTAGTATAATTCTGATTGCAAACATTCTTCATAAATACAATTTTCCAAAATATTTCTTCAGCTCCCCAAACAACTGGACAGCTGAAACAACATTGGATGTTGGACCATTCATAGCTCTGCTGTCAAAAGGAGAATTAAATATCCTTGCTGAAAAGGTATGTTTTTATTACAGTTTTATAATTTGGAAAAGATAATGTTAGAATTTGGATTTGTGAATGCGATAATGCAGTCTAAATTATGTGACCTGAATGCTAAACCAGGTAAAGAATTCTCTGGGCAAGGAACCATGTGCTGATATTTCACACATTCTTGACTCCATCAACATTTCTGAGATTTCTTCTTGAAAGTAATGGTAGTATGAACAATTATTTGCACGTATACAATGATAATTGTACATTGTCATGTAGAAAAAAAAAGGTGCATTTATAGTGATGCAGACTCAACCATTTTTAGTACTTTACACCTTGTAGTGTTGTTTCCTCCGTTCCCCCACCTTCCAACCATAAAAGTTATGTTTCTTATGCTGGGCTCATACTGATCACATTGGCATTTATTCATGTGGCCCTTTGCCCTAGGGCCAGTGATAGCCTCAGCATTGCACTTCGTAGTTTCTTTGCCCTCTTTAGTTCTTATAATGTTATAATTTTTATGTATAGGGGTAAACTATACTGGAATGAGGAATTCATTCTTCAGCAGAAATATGTAAGCACAGTCAGCAACTTTTCCTCAGGAGTTACTGCTCATAATGGACCAAATAGAGTGGGACTCCAGCTGAAAGGGAGGTGTCTAGCAGGGTGGAGGAGGGAGGTCAAAAAAGCCTAAAAAAGGTGAACAGGTTAAAGTTATTTCTCATAATTTAATTGGGTCCCTATCCTCAATTCTTCCACTCATCCGGCAAATTTAAGACAAACAGAATGAAGTCCTTTCCACAGTGCGCATACTGAAATGGTGGGGCTCATTGCTGCAGGAGGATCTGGACACACACTCCATCGGGCAGCGCTCGGGTATTGCCAGAGCCTGAGAGGGCATACAGGAAGGAGAATCACTCAGAATTTGCTTTGTTTCTAATTTTTTCCCCCTCAAACATATGCTGCTGACATTTCAGTAGCAGACAATTTACTCTCCTCTTCTGAAACATCTGCACAAGTAGGAAGGAGGCTGAGCTGTTATTAACCCCTGTTTTGCTGAGGTCTGGAAAAGTCTTTCCCTGTAAATTGATTTGTTTTAAAAGGGAGAAAGAAGTCTTGTTTGTTTTTTTCTTTCTTTTGAAGTTCCCAGATATCATTTTACAAATAGCAAAGACAATTGGACCAGTTTCTTCAGATGAAGAGCTTCTATCAACTATATTTGAATCAGTCTCCAATGCCACTGCCAACATCGAGTCATCTCTCACCATTCCTGGTCAGTATCTCACCAGGTTTACCGTGGGGCCATTTTGGGCTGTGATGGTGCAGTTCAAACACACTTTTTGTTTCACCTGGTCATCAAGTGCATTCTGAGAAGCTGGACAATAAGAAGTAAAGAATCAAGTAACTTAGAGGTTCAGACTTTTAGCAGAAGCAGTGAGAGTCTTTGTTCTGTTGCCTGTAGTTGTCTGATGTATTGACCAATTTCTGAAACAATTTCATTACAGGATTGCATGGTAAAGCATCTCCTGAGTACACAAAAGAAAAGATTAATGGTTTGAATTAGAGGGGTTTGTTTCCTTTTACTTTTTTGTTTATTTTTACTTTTCTTTGAGTCTAAGTGAAAATCTTTGAATTAAAAAGCTCTGAAGGTGACAAGTTGCTGTTGTGCCAAAAGATTCCACATAGTTAATACTTTGCCAGACTTGAGCATATGTTAACTGGGTTGTTCTTAAATTTGATTTTGGTGGCACTGTGTTTTGTCTGTCCAAATGGACAATGTTTGTTATAATCTAAAAGGTGTTTTAATTACCAATCAAGCTAATCTATTAAAAGCTCTGGTGACAAATTGATCATTTGCTTTGTTTAAGGTACATATTTGGACTTTAATCTTTTATTACAATCACTGTATTCTTTTGCTTACTTGAAATTCACCCAGGCAGAATTTTTAAGCTATGCTATCCTGTGCCACGGAAAACAACCCTGCTGCAGGGAGGCTTTTGAAAGTGCTAACGGGAATTTAGACCCCAACAATTTCAAGGAGTTTGGTTCTGTCTGCCTTTGTCTTTGAAAATCTCCCCACTCCTTCTGTGCCTAACAGAATACATGTCCAAGCTTTCAGCAAGCCCTGAGCCACTCTGGAAATCTGAATAATGACTGTGTGACTCTGGGAATTAATTTCTTCCTGATAATGCGGTATTCATATACAGAGAGAGACAGAGGGTGTTCTACAGAGTTGTATTTTTGCATAGTTAGAAAAAAACCCAAGACCTCTGTTGATCAGAGGAGTCATTAGACAATTATCATGCTTTAAGAAAGTAGAATCAAGCTGGTAGAATAGCAGAGTATTAGTCCTGCTGTATGCATGAAATTCACTCTTCCTTCAAAAAGTAAACCATCAGATCATAAATCCTATTTCTTTAAATACGAGCCACAGGACTGTAGGTTCACCATCAGGAATTTCAGTATGCTTGTGTCCTTATGGGTGCTTTCTTAGGCCTGTGGATCACAAGAACCTGAGTCCCAAAGACTTCTCTAATCAGACTAACTCACATCCAGGGCAGTTACAGAGCTGTCTCACCTTCGCTGCAAGACCAGTATAAACCTGGCAGTGAAGCTAATGGTGTTTATCAAAGGATAGCAGGGCTCCAAGGCTATGGAGGCTTTTCATTCTTCACTGGGGTGCACGAACTCAGCTGGGGGGGAGTCTGGGAGATGAAAAATTGGAGGGTTGTTTGTGCTAGTCTAAGAAACTTCTGCAGACCAAGCGTGGTACTGAAGTTCTGTTACCAAACATAAGTGTATCAGCTCCACACAGCTCACATGGTGGTTTCAATAAGGAATGAAGTTTTACTGTGTATTTGTAAATCACTGGAAAATTGAGTGTTACGAAAATGGCTCTAGAATAGTAGTGATGCTCTTCATGCAACCAACCTGCTATTTAACATTTCCCAGTCCAGTTGGGAGCTAACATTAATAACAATTACCAGTGACAGAGTTCTTACAATCTATGTCTACATCAAGATAAAAACAAAAGTGTCACTTAAGGCAAGATGGAACGGATGAGGCAAAACTCAGGAACCGTGTGTCCCAGATGCTACCAGAAAGCAGTGGCAGTGCTGGAAAAAGAATTCAAGTTGCTCACCTCAAGCACTGAGATGTTACAATATATTCTATATAGAATATGTTCTTCATCAAACTAATTGTGATTATGTAGAATCATATAAAAGGAAGAGTGAAGTAGCATCAGATACAGGATGCAGAGCCAGGAGTCTAATTAGTATTTCCCTCTAATCCCGCTAATGTAGCTGGTGTGTCACAAATAACAACATCAATGTTTTTTTCCAAGAACACAAAATATTAGGTTTTCATGCCTTGGGGAAGGGAACTGTATTGTGTCTGGATGGGTAGTATTTACATGACAAAAGCTGACCTTTTGCATCAGGGGAAAGGGAAACAATGCAGCTTCACAAGAGGGCGGTGTAAAGGGAAAGCAGAACGTCAGCTGGTACAGTGGAAGCTGAACAACGTTTTCGTTTGCTCAACAGATTCAATCTTTTCAGTGTTCTACCCGCTACTGCAGCTTCCTTTGATGCAAATAAATCTCTTCTCTGCCTCCTTTCAAAGTACAAATCTACTTTGTACATCCTTGCTTTAATGTATTTATCGTGGGGAGCGTAGCTCAGGCACAGCATCTGTGAAATTCTTGCTTTTTACTGGTAATGACTGTGTCTGAAGACATGTAGGGATTATTTGGTTTAGATAATTGTTTAATAAGGTTTTCCTAAATTAGTGACAGGAGAGAGAGCAGTAAGCAACCACATTAGGATTCTAATTTCTGCTTTCTGTCAGTATTAGAGGTAGATTATGCCAACAAAGACCAGGATTTGTTAAAACACACAGTGGAAGCTGTCTCGTTTGATCGTGCATAGGGCCAGAACCTGACCGTAAATAAGATTTTTAAATGGAGTTTGTCTGCCCAAACAGTTCTGTTGTAAGTGAACAGACCTCTGTAGATCCTGACATTTTAACAACACGTTTGACATAAAGAACAAGCTCCACGTTTCTCTGACACATCCAGATTCTGTCTTCACCTTGTTTAAATGTCAGATGAGTCTTACAAGACATACATCTTTGTCAGGGTGTTTCAGAGTAAAAGGACCTCTGTCTGTTACTTTCCTGTTGAGCTGGATTCACATATGTGCTGTTTAATCGTGAAGTTTATTCAGCTGCAACATTTTTTGGTGAACAATGACACAGCTATATGGAGACTTCCACCAAGGTCATCCTGAAGATTTGCATTTCATTCTTACTGAAGCAAAGCTCCCAGCAAATGGTGGTTTTACCTCAGAATAAACCCTTGCCTGGGGTTTGATGCCTTTAGAGAATTAGACTTGAAAGAAACTTCCAAGATATTGGTTACTCTTATTGCACACATCCAGAGTTTAGTTTTGTTGTGGCATCCTATATTGTAACTGTTCTGAAATATATATCTGCTCCTGTTTCCTTTTCCAGCTTGCACTGCCTTTGGAAGACAAAGAATATAATCAATTTCTTGCAAATTGGGCAAATTGCAGTTTTACATCCAGGATGTTAACAATGTAAATATTTAAAGAAATTATTTCATTGCAAGATAATTAATTTATCTATATCACATCAGCTGCAGACTAATTCACAGTCTGTCACTCTCTTAAATCTCTATATTGCTTTGATTTCTTTTTTTCAGTCTGCTTGAAGAAGACTCTTGATATTTGACTTTTTTTCCAGATTGCCTGGGAACCAGAGCTCCTTCTTCAGATGAAATTATTAAACTAGCAGAAGCAAATGTCTTTTGGTCAGTTCAGGAACTGAAATGCATGGACGCAGGGACATTTGACAGAAATGTGGAATATCTTGGGACTGTCTCAGGATTTAACACCTCCCAGCTTATTGCCTTGAAGGAAAAAGCCAAGGAGGTAACTATTCTGTCTGTGAAGGAAAATTAAATCCATAATTTGATTTGCTGTTATTGAACTATGCAGTTCTAAAATAACTGTGCTATGGCAATGTCACTACTACTGCAAGAATATCTATTGTTTATTGGAAAAATAATGTGAGATGGTGATAGAAGACTGTTGCCCTTGCTTTAGAGTCAGCGGACAAGTGGTTCTGAGCTATTAGCAGCTGAAAAACTTAAGTGCTTTTACTTTTGAATTGCTTTTTGGTTGCTTGCTTCTCACTTTTATTTCATACATGAAAAATCAGCAAGCAGTACTACAGGCTGTTGATTGCCCGGCTGAGGATTAAGCACAGAGTGTTAAACTGTCTACATCAATGTTAAATATAGTTTACAGTGGTGTAAAACCAGACTGACTGAAAGAGTCTGTTATTAGCTGAATAAAGCTCGTTCTCCCACCTTCTTGTCACAGGCAGGGGCAAACCCATCAGTGGGAAATTTCAGGGAGGAAGAAAACCTACAGGCATACAGTCTGTTTACTAGGATGTCACTGGTGAGTGCAAGTGGTGGAAACACAGCAGGGAGAAGAGCTCTGTTGTTGCTGGGCTGTAGATTGATGGAGAGGAACAGGGCTGTAGTCTCAGCTCTCATCATCACTCCCTGCAGCACCGCTGGCACCTCTTTCTCTCGGGTTGCAGCAATGCAGCTCCTCTTGAGCTCCTCAGAGAGGTCTCTGCCTGGGCTGAGCCCGCACACGATGTCCATGCTGCAGCGGGAGTGAGGGAGGCTGGGACTAAAACCTCGCCCACCTGGCACTGCAGCGCAGGATCGGTGCCAGAGCACTGCGGGCACAGTGCTGGCTGGGTGCAGTTCCATGTGCTGTGTCCGGGGCAGAGCCCCAGCAAGGTGTCTGGGCTCCATGCGGAGCTGCCGTGGCCATCTGTGGGCTGGGAGAGAAGTCAGACCTCGCTTCATCCCTGCTGTTGGTGTTGCACTCCTCCCTGGGGGTGTGCTCCTCTTGCTGCTTTCTGGTTGACTGCACTGCTGGGGAACAGGTAGCGTCCCAAACGTGCTTTTGTTTCAGCAAGGAAAAGCCTTATGGTGCAGTGAGATGAGTTGTTTTGGTTGCAGAAAACCCAGAGGTGAAGAGGGTACCATCCCCAGCCCATCTTCACCTTCCTGTCACCAGCATCTGCTGGAGGTGATCTGCTCTCTGCTTCCATCTCTGCATGGCTAGCCAATCTGTAATCCCATTCTGTCAAAATGATCCAGTCTTTTAAAAGTCCTTTTTAGGCTCCATCAGATCATTGTGACAGAATGAGGTTAGGAAGCATCTACAAGTGTAGATGCTGCAAGTGGTACAAGTGCAGATGCTTGGGGATGTGAGTGCTGTGACCTCTGGAGGAAAGCAGGGGCCAAGGGTGGGCCTGGGCAGCATCGCCTTAAACCAGCAGGAGGTGTGGAGCTGGCCGTGACTTTCGGGTAGATAGGGCCAACAGTGCAGTTTTAGGAATGAAGCTCAGCTTTTAAAACTCCTGAACTGAGCAGGTGCTCCAAGAGAAGTGGCACTGACCAGATTTCTGAAGCAGATGGAGACTCTGCAATTCTGTCTCTGCTGCCGTGTTGCAGTAGGACAACAGCCCACTGCATCAAGAACATTCTTCCCAAGACAGCTTCCCTCTGTCAGCACAGGGATGTGTGGGTAGGAAAAGAAAAAAAATATAATCCCAGAAGAAAATAAAACCAGTGCTCATCTGAGATGGTGGGAAATAAAATATTTCACAGCAGTGCAATGTAATGGTGTACTTACAGAGTGATAGCTGTGGCAGAGAAATTGCCAACAAGGTTAGTGCACTCATATCCCAGCTGTAGTCAATTCAAAGATACATAAATCTGTAGTGCACTGAATTAAAGTATATTCTCTCTGTGTGAGTGTTTGTAAGACAGATTGCTGCTAGACAAAGACAGACTTCGTATATACTAATTTGCAAAATGCAACACAGTGTTACACTGAGCGTGAAGCATGAGAAATCAGACTGTACGGGCAAAGCTCTTTGAAATTACGTGCATAAGATGCTGTTATGTTATTAACTAAAGGGCATCTTTGATTAAAGGTTTGATTAAGCCAGCTTTAATTTCTCCTAAATTGATTTATTTCCTCTAAAAGAAACTGCGTACTACACATGGTCCCAAACTAATTCAAAAAGTCTGGTTATCAGATTGTGTCTTAATGAAAGTAAGAAGCTTAGCTCGCTTGAGTGGAAGGTCTCCAAGCTCTGCGATAGTAACAGATGTATGGTTCTGTAGTCTCTAGTGAATGAGGACAAAGAAGTGTTTCAGTTTCATGTGTTGTTTTATTTATATTGTTATGTCTGAAACTTCATCCGGCACTGTCAGATAATACTATTTATGAAGTACTTCAAATTCTGTAGTTTATGACCCAGATCAGGAAGTAGACACATATTTTTAACTGCATGTGTTTCGTGTATCTCTTAAGCTAGAGAATTAAGAGCTTTAAAATTGGGCTAATGCTTTTTACTGTCTATTTTCTTTGGAAAAGATTGAAATTTCCCAGGCTTAGACCCTTTTTCTGTTTCTTTATGACATCGTAAAACCAACATAAAAGATCCAGTGGAAACTCAGTCAGGAGGTACAGCTCCAGCAAAGCATCTCTTAAACAAATCCTCAACCCCAGGGTCATAGTTGGGAAAAGCACCTCGGCAGTCCTGGGCTGCTCTGTGCTGGATATGCACGTTGGTATGAACAGCAGATAGCGTGCAATTCTGCGTAAGGAGTATCTCATTCCAGAGATCTGGCCCTTTTTCTTATTTTATGTGGGTTGTACAGCTTCATATGTATCTGAAGGTGCAAACCCTATTTAGTAGGCAACTGCAGAAATATTCCTTGAGCAAGTCCTTGCTAGCTTTGACGTTTCTAACTTTGAACAGAAGTTAAATTGTAGCTATCCTGAAAATGGAATAAATATTTCCATGAATCAGACAGCATGAACTATTAACTTAGCCCAGGACTGGGCTTTTAGTTTTATTTTTCTGTGTGGAGTTAGCAGCACAGCGATAGAATCACAGAGTGGTTTGGGTTGGAAGGGACCATAGAGACCATCTAGTTCCAGCCCCCCCGCCACGGGCAGGGACACCTTCCACTAGACCAGGTTGCTCAAAGCTTTCATGGTAGAGGTGTAACAGTGTGGATTTCAGCACAGGGTCGCACTTTTGTTGGTTTTAGTGGTATTTGTTCCTCCAGCAACACTTGCAGCAGTCTGTGCGCAGACTTACCAACAAGCTCAAGCTGTACAAGATGCAGAATTTTTAGATAAACCATCCATTATTGGTGCAGAACCTTGAAAGTCTTCACAATACGTAAGCTCTGCCTTTTGTGTGCAAAGAGGCATACTTCAGGTATTGGGACTTCAAAACCACGGGGTCTGAGAAACATCGGGGTCTGAGAAAGATTCATAACAGAATAATTAATTTCTTCTAAAGGTCTGGGGATCCCTGCCAGACTGGAAGAGTTATCATATTGTTTCTCTGGGCCGCATTGCTCTGGCACTCACCGAACATGAAATCGAAGAGCTGGATTTGCGTTCCATCGATACCATTTCTGTACTTAGTCAGCAAACAGAATGGACCCTTGCCCAGGTAAGGATGTTACTGAAGGTACTCCTGGTGAAAGGCTCTGGATTCACACCATTTGGGACTGAAGTCCTGAGATTGCCTAGGAAACAGCCGCAGCAATCCATGCTCCTCCCTGCTGCTCTTCTGCAGCTGTCACCCTGGTGAAGGTGGGCAGATAGGTCAGCACTGGTGTCTGCCTGGCTGCTGGCTTCCCTAGTGACATGGCCAAGAGGACATCAATCAGTCCGAATCGTGGTGGTGACAAATGCATTCTTTAGCACTTGCCCACTAAGTAGTAGAAAGAGCACAGCCCCTCCTCTCACACTGGCCCCAGAACAGACACTACTGTCAGCAGATACTAGTCCTTCCTAACTTCCTGAGCCCTTTCAGTAACCGCTGAAGAGGTAGTGTGCCCCTTGACCCCAGCACCCATGGTCCTAGAAGCCTAAGATGTTAGCAAATATGCTCCTCTTACCTTCCTTTCCTTGAGTAACTTCTAGTTATGTCAGTGGGACTTTTATGAAAGAGTTAAAAGCTTTTATTTGTATATGCAACTGGCAGCATATTTCTGACTGTGGGACCTGTACCATCCGGGTTCCTCAGCTGCACAGATGCTGACATGGTGGCTGCCAGCTTTGGCAGAATATCACAAATCTGTGTAATAGATTCTTGCTCTGAAGAGCACCATCAGAAGGAAGCACTCGGGAGGATTTTTGCAATACTAGTTGGCTTTTGAGGTTTCCTGCTGTCAGTAAGAACAGCTAGTTAAAAGAGATTCATCCTGCCTAAATTCAGTTGTCTACATGTTAGGCAGCTAGTTTAAGCTAGTCAGTTTAGGCTCAGCACTGTGCATAGATTAGGAAATCTTGGAAGATGCTTTTTTCTTTCCCTGACTTTGGAGGATGCCTTGGTGGCAGGCTGAAACGAGACACCCAGTTTTTAAATGGGTAGTTTGGGGTGAGCACCATCCTAAACAACTTGGGCATTTTGGTACCAATATCCCATTCATATCTGAGAGTCAATCCTAAACACAGGTCACCACCTGTATGTGACACTTTAAGACAAGACAACCTGAGTATTAGAAAAACTAGAAATTTCATATTGATGCCCTTGAGTAATTGATCTTTTCTTCTAGCAATTTAATTGGATTGGGCAGTTCAACGCCCTTTCTTCTGGGGAAGTGTTTCCTTGTGACCCCACAGAGGAGGTGCAGAGTGCTTTCAACTCGCACTTGGGAAGGGGTTGTGTAAGAGTCCCCTGGGTAAGTGTAACATATAGGTGGTGACAGTGCTCTTCCTGAAGGCCATGGAAAAACTCCGATTAATTACATTGGGGAGGCTCATGATGATATACAGTCCATAGCTTCTGGTAAGATTTTGAGCTTCTAGTAACAAAAGCTTCAATTTTGTTTACTCTCTTCATGCATAGTATCTTTCTGCTTTTGTAGGCAAGATCTATTTTGCAAGGTTTTCTGGAAGACTCTGGCCAGACGATCAGGACACTGAAAAGCTTTGATTTAGTTGGGTTAGGAGCTATCCTCTGTGCTTTGAACTCCACGGAAGTCATGTCTATAAGGACTGCTGAATTCAGGTACTGCGTCTAATACTTAATGAAATTCTTATTAGTGTCTCCGTTGACAGAATTTGTTGTGCAATTTGTTTTCCTTCAAGATTTCCAGAGCCTAAAATATACTTTTTTTTTTTTTTTTTTTCATTTTAAATGCTTTTAGAAAACCTATAACTGTTATGGAAGGTGTACACTGGTTGTTTAAAATACATCCTGTTTCATTTTCCTCTGCCATTTATATCCCACCATTTAAGGATTGCATTGAGAAACTCAGGTTTTTGCTCAAAGCATTACATGTTTGTATGCAATTTATGGACATATATTTTAACTTGAAAATGCGTTTACAGTCTTCTTACAGCAGGCTAAGTATATTCCAGGCATATTTAGCATTGCATGTAATTGCAGCAATAACATTAACCTTGTTGCCTTTTGCAGTGCTGCTGTTGCAAGAATTGGCCTGTTGCTTTGTAGCACCCCTGTTCTGAGACAATTTAAGAAGATCACAGAATCTGTGTTTGGTACTGCTACCAGCTGGAACGGCTCTGTTTTACAGGAGATTGGCACGATAGCAGGTAACAAAATGCGGGCTGCAGATGGAGATGGTTCTGAAGCATTGTTGTTAAGCGTTATGAGACAGGTTCACGTAGCAGTGCATTTTTCTAGACTGGCAAAAGACATTTCTTCCAGAGAGGAGTCGCCTGCGGGGATGGATGTCCAGCAATTTCATTAGCACTAAGGAAAAGTCATGGTAGTCTCCGTAAGCTTCTCTGAGTCTGCTCAAACTGGCTTTGGGGGGCACAGCCTGAAGTCATTTGGGTCCTGTAAGTTGGAAAGGGTAAATCAAAGAGGGCAAAACCAACCAGGATTTCAGACTCAGTTGCTGTTTGTGAACCATACTGCTACAAGAGTGGCTGTGTTGGGTTGGAGCAGTGCTCTACCTGACCGAGCATCCTGCCTCCAACAGAGGAAAGAATGGGCTGCCCAGGGAGGAGCAAAAGAGCAGGGTTAGCCTGGAGCGATGCTGCTCCAGTGTTCTCACAGACTCAGAGACTTCCTGAGCCAGAGGTCACACACAGTTTTGTTCATGGAGTTATTTCCTTGTGATCATTTAACTGCACATTGAACTCTCATAAATTTTAGCTTCCCTGATGCCTGCAGCAATGATTTCACACTGTAAGTACCTAATGGGTGAAGAAGTAACTCCCATTGCATGCTTTTGTGCTCCCTGATCTTGCATCAGAAGAGGCTGTGAACAAGCATTCCCTAATAACATTGCTTATGATTTTATTGATTTTTATCATTCTCTATTTTCCAAGCTAAAATAACTCGGGTACAGTACATTCCATACCAATGTTTAAGGTCAGATGATTTGTCAAGTTGGAATATAATGAAAGAAACAAAACAAAAAAAGAACCATTATCTCTCTTCATAATGCACTGGAGTAATCCATTTACCAGGTATTTTGTAAAAATGCGTAATATTTGTGTAGGCCTAAAAATAAATCTCAGAAAAATAATATTAACTGAGTTCTGTTCCTGCTGTTTTGGGGTTTTTTAGGTGGTTTGAATGAGGATGAATTAAAAGCTTTTGATAGAAATTTGATGCCATATTTCCAGCCAATAGCAATAAGACGTATACCTCCTGAAATTTTCCAAGTAAGTGCCCAATTATTGAAGAAGTAACCAAATTTCTATTGTTTTTACTCTAGTATAAATAAATTGCAGCACTGATTTATAGTTTGGATTTGGGTTTCAGCAAGAATTTTTCTATAGTATGTTAAGTGAGAGGCAGTCAAGGATGTGAAACATTAATTTTCAGCTATATCATCTGTATTTTTCATGCCCATAAAATATGTTAGACAAGCTTTATGTATTCTTCAGAATGCGTCCCAAGGAAAAAGCAAAGACTGAGGGTCAGAAAGCCGGGAATGGACTCTTCCTTCTTCCAACACTGTGCTCAGATCTGTTTATTAACATTTGCAAGGATGCTATCGTAGCTACAAATTTCTTTGCTGACTATATAAAAGCTTTTTTATTATCCTAAAATCTGGCAACATTATCCTGAGTTAGCTCTGAAAAACAGATTGTACAAGCAGATACAGATCGGTAAGGCATTACATCTAATTACAGTAGTTCTGAATGTGGACCAGAAATTAGAACATAGATCTTGAGATCATTGCCCCTGACTTTATTTGACTTACTGACAAGATTAATATTCTGCCTAGGCTGGTCTCTTTCAGATGCTTGGGCAAGCAATGTACTTACGGACAGATGAGCTAAACAGATAGTTAACTGTGTCAGCTTCCATAAAAGAGAAAAACTCCTTGAACACTAACTGTTCTGCACAGTACCACTGACAGTTTAGATAAGCTTGAAACGTCCTCAGTGAAACTATTTCTTTGAAAAGCAGGCAAAGATTAAGATCTATAGCATCTTGTAGAATTTCTTTCAAATAGCATACCTCTTTGTTAGTAAGAATAGTAATGAAGCTACAAAATGTGCTTAAAAAATAACAGGGCACTTTCTCAGAAGAGTTTTCTGTATTTGAAAGACTCAAAGCAGATTTTGTTTTCACACAGGTTTTGTGTAACTTCATTTTAGGGCTGTATACATTGCTCAGATCTTGATTTATGAAAACTTCCATTGTATTATGGGCTTTAATTGAGTTAAGAAGAGGCTTAATTCAAAATTTCTGGGCCTTTAGGCATTTACATGAGGTTACTCAGTTCAAAAGAGCACACTGTTCGGTAGACAACGGAAAATTGGGAATGATTTGCTCCATTGTCTGACCTATTTGGGAAAGTCTTTCTAAAGCAGAAACCTGGATGCGGAATTGTTGCAGGAAAGAAGGCTTGTTGTGTAGGAGGGCTGAAATTCTTGAGACTGCAGAATGTTAACTAGAATCGAAGCAATGCAGCATGCCCAGTGCCTGCAGGCTTTACAAACTGGTTACTTGCTATGTGGTATAAGATAATTACTGTGAGATTCTGATTGCCATGTTTCATTTTTAAACGCAAGTTTTAATATCACCAAACTTGGAAGATTTTCAGTCTAAAAGAGAAAATTGAATAATGAGATTAAAGCATGTTTTTTTCGTCTCATTGCTCTACTACTAACTCTAATCCAAGGTCCAACTGAGGTTCAAGTGAGGTTGCTTGGGAGCAGATCTAAGAGGAAATAAATGAAAGCACAAGAGGATGCACAGTGTCATCAGTCTTTGAACAAATCAGAAAAGAAGTGGCTGGAAAACTGAACTCCAGCAATATATTGAAGAAGTGTCCGATACAGTGTTGGCATAGAAAGCTTCTCAAGCTGTCAGATCCCAGCAGCAAAGAGAAGGGTGAAAGATAAGTGAGTGGTCAGTGAAATAAATGAATGCAGAGAATTTTTTTTTAAGCTCTGTTGAGCTCTTTTATATCAACACAGTGTTGAAGGCTACTTCCCCTTATTCCAAATGCAAGACAGCGCTGACTTCTGATTCCTTACCTGCCCTTTATAATTGATAGCCTAAACCAATTTATCTGGCTTTTATTCCTCCCAGGTATTGTCCCCAGAACAAATAGCAAACCTGGGCCCTGAAAATGCCGCCATGGTTACCAGATCGCAGCGTGAGCATCTGAATGAATCGCAGCTCCAGAGCCTTCAGCTGGCGCTGGACGGAGCCAGGACCAGCACCTCAGAGACACAAAATGCTGCAAGCACTACCCAGGTGGTGCAAACCCCAGCTCCGAGCGGTGAGTAGAGTCACTCCCTCCTCCTGCTTAGAGGGGAAGGACACTCACACACCAGTGAGGTGTGCAGCCTCACAGCATCCACCAGAATCATCAGACCTGTATCTTAAAGGTGGGTTGCAGTGAATTTTCTAATCAACTTTTTAACTCATGCCTCAAATCATGTGTCTGAACAAGATGAACAGCAAGAGGGTTGTTGGATTTACCCACAGCCAGAGAGAGATAACAGAGGAAGCTTGGCAGATGGCATTAGCAGCTATCGCTTTCAGCCCAGCTCCATCCCATGTGTGACCTGTTCCCTCTGTAGGTATGTCAAACAGAGGATTTTCCTGGTAAATATCACCTGAGTTCTTGAGTAGTGAGTACCACCCCTATGAAGTGCTTCTCTTCAGAGCTGTGTATGTAAACCGAAAGTGGCCATTCTGACCGGTGTCATCTTTTGAGCAGCCGAGTATAATCAGGATTAAGTGTGGAATTTGCTGCACTGCTTTGGGGTGGTGTAGGTAAGACTGTGCTGAGCATGAACTGTGTTGTGATGCTAAGACATAGTGCTTTCTGCTTTCCAGGTGCTCCCTGTTTGAGTGGCTTCAGCATCTGGTTGTGTGCTGTGCTTATGCTGCACCTGCCTTTCTGAATCCACGGCTGTGAAGCTTGAGGTAAGCTATACTTCCGGTAAGAGGTCGCTTTGTATCAGAAACAGTTCACCTGTAGTAGTGATGGCTTAGCAGTAGCAACACAGGGTGAAGGAAGGACTGTGGGATAACAATTTCTGACTAATATTTCTGTATTACAAAGGTGTCTTGTACCTCTGTTAGAGATTAGAATCTAATCAAGGGGAAAGCACTTTATCTTGTCTTTACTGTAAAGCTGACCTTAGCAGAAGTATATTTAAAATTCCATGTAACAACAATCCATCACTCATTGTTACTTGGAACATGTTGTTCATATTAATCTGCATTTTGCCTGTTCCAGTCTATTGATAAGACTTTATTCCGCAACTGCTTTTATAATCTCCAATTAAAATCATCTTGCTATTAACATCCATTGGATTTTACCATTTTGACAGGAGTGCTGGTGGGCTTAAGGTATAAATTCCAATTAATCAAACTAAATGCGTAAGTGTTCTACTTAATCTTTAAGACTGTAAATGAAAGTACATCAAAAGACTTAATATTTTTCTTTGCTTTTTAATTTTCAGCTCAGCGTGAATAGTAGAATCAAGAGGCTCTGAGATGCCTGAGTACAAAATCGTTAATTTCTTAAAAGCAACACCTGCACCTGCCACCACGATGTGAAGTACCCCCTTTTCCTACCTTTACCATTAATAAGTAACACAGGGTCCCTCCAAATACTTCAGACAAATTTTTGAACTGGAAGTAGTTTGTCTCATGAGCAAATCACAGAAAGACACACTTGTGTGTTAGGAAGGAGCCTGAATGATGCTGGGGACAGGTAGCAGGTGACTGTCATTTGGAGGCTGATGTATTGTACCCAGTGCTTTTTACATTGGCTAATTTGGTCACGCTGCTGTATCCATCTGTTGGGTTTTTTCTTATATTTTGAGTGTACATTCTCTGCACAGAGCCTATCCTTCTGTGTGCCGTAGTAGAAACCGTACTCAAAGTTACTGCTGTTGCAATAAAGGAACTGCATCTCTGGGACACTGGTTTCAATCCTGCTCAGATAAGAAGTGATGATGTGTTATAATTTAAGCACCTGTATGAAGTGTAGTTCCTTGTGGCTGTATGTATTCAACACAGAACTGTTGACACAGAGGGTATTGGCAGTACTGTTAGTATTTCATGTGACAAAATGCGCCTTGGAAACCTGCTTATGTTCATCATGAGATAGTCCCTTCACTTCAGGCGGGGTAGAAGTATACACCTGGGAATAGTAAGGGAAAACTGTTCACTGGGTCCAGTACTTTCCACAAGCTCTGTAATAACTAATTTATCATAATTATGAACCACAAATATTTTCATGTGTTTTATCAACATATGGCTTACATGTCTTCATGCCATGCCTCAGTATTTTAACCAATGGAAAAAAAAAGATATATTAAAAATCCTCTGCATGCGAACATACATTTTAATGTTGTTCAACATGATTTTATGCCAAGAATGCATGGTACAGTTTTCCATTTTGCAAAATTCTTTATCTTTTACAGACTAAAATGGCAATGCATAAGCTTAAAAGTTTAGCTTTTTCTCTTAGGGCTGTACTGTAGTAATTGCCTTTCAAACTTTTATTTGTATTTCTGTATGACAAACATCGCATCTAGCTTCTCAGCACTGAAAGCAGAACTGAAATTCTGCTACAGGTGTGGAAGCATTTGGAATGGGGCTGAGAGGGGGAGCTGGAGGGAAGACTTGCTGCTTTTGCTGCTGTTGGGAAGGGTGAATGGTAGCTGTGGCTGCTGTTGGGAATAACAGCTCCTGCCACAATCCCATATATTCTGTAATTCCTGAAGCAGCAGGAGCCAAACAGATCTTCGGGGCTTTGTTACTGGCAAAGTAGGCAGTGAGAGCATGGCCATTTTTCACCCGCTTCTGTTCCCTCTCCCCTTGTAACAATCTGCTGCTCTAGGAGCTGCCTTTGCCTATAATTAACCCTGGCAAGTGTGACATGACGTTACAGATAATACTACACGCTTTAGTTTTGCATTTTATGAGCAAAGAACTACCACTGCTGCAAACTGCCTTGCACCTTTTTCTCTAATGCTACGGATAAGGTTCCAGCTTTTCCTGCTCTATTTCCTTTTCTGCACGTAAATAGTAGATTGCGACATTTATTTAAATAGAAAAAAAAATTGTTTTATCAATCCCAGCAAATGCATGCAAATGCCCACTAAAACCAAAAAATGCTTCAGTGGATCAAATACATTAAAAAGATTTATCCACTTTTTCACATTAAAAAGTTCTGCCTCATTGTGAAAGTACTAAAAGGTTGTTTGATTTCTAGAAATTGCCTGACTTGAATTCTGTATGCACTTCAGTGAAGATGCAGGAGAATATTTTCATAGTCAAGAAGACAGTCAGCATTTCCAGTTCAGCTGTTTATGTCAGATATGTTATTTAGCTATACCAAGCACTTCAAAAATATATATGAGCTGAAAATTATCTTCTTCTGTCAATGTACCTGGGAGTGATTCCGTCTGCAATTATGAGAGTCAGAGTTTAGCTTTTAATTGGAGCAGGAGTGAACTCTTTGTTTTGTACCATCTGTGGTGTAATTTCTTTCAAGCACAAGTGCTTTAAAATAGCTGAACTCCTCCATTATTTATTTATTTTATTAAATTAATAATTACGTTAATAACTTTGGCATTGCATTTATATTTGGTCATGGACATATCTATTTCTCACAAGAGTAGTGGAGGAAGGGTAAATGTGGAGCACCCACTTAAGGTACTTATTTCACGGTGACATTACAAATCCTATTTGGTTCGTAAGATGGTGTAAGCATCCTCAATGGTGAGTACTGTAGAAAAGCAATTTCACTTTTGCCAGTGTACCTCTGGTAAAGGTCACTGATGGAGAACCCCATTCTACAAAAACATGTGATTCAGCTCCCTCAAAACTGTTGAAACTGAATTTCTGGGGGAAGAATAGATGGAAAGGAGAGAAAGAGATGGAGAGCACTGTTGTGCATGGCATGTAATCTGCTCCCCATGTATGTAATCTGCTCTCCGTTCACAATCTGGCACACTTCCATTGCTAAGAGGAAACTGAAACATGTACACTTCCTTTTCACTCCTGTGAAACAAACCACAGAACTGCTTAATGCAGGCATCCGTGCCATAGGATACTGCTAGTGTAACAGATCTGTCTCCTGGGCGTACGTATATTATATATGAAGTGCACACAATTGCTTTCACTGGGATGCACTAACAGGAGAAATGTCTCACAGTCCCTCTCTTTTCACACCATCAGGATTTTGGGGAAGAATACTACAGACAAACGTAGTAGAAAGATTTCTTTGATCCTTGAGATAAATGCATAAATCTGCTGTTGAATGGGTAACATTTGTTTAAACCAAGCTTAATTTTTCCTATATCCTTTTAGTTCTAACATTTATGTTTGACAATAGAGGAAAAAAAAAGAGATAAATGCATAAATCTGCTGTTGAATATATATTAATGACAATCATTTTCTTATCTGCACATTGTGAGAATTGCAGTTCTCCTCTCCGGTTGTGACTGCTCTGATGGTTGCTAGGCACTGCCATACATACTGCAGGATATACATCTGACTGTTGACAGTCTGACATAACTCCGGTGTAGCCCTACATCTTCTGAGTGTTGTGAACCATGGGACAGGCAGCCCTGGGGAGCAGTACATACAAGGAGGTATTTAATTTAATTCATTTGATTGGATGCAGGATTCTTAAGGGGTTAACAGACCGGAAGAAATACTCTGTTGGCTTATTATTTCAGTGCCTGACACCTTTATATTCAGAATCATGTTTAGAAAAGAGAAAGGGATTTCTGGTTCTGGATCACCAATGGAGAAAATCTCTCTACCACCTGATACTGAGGAAATGCCACAATCGTGGTGTCTTTAAATCCCTGAAGATAAGAAAACAACTACCCATCCACAGTGTCAGAAAACTGTTCCTGTTAAAGCTGGCATTATGGCTGTTGTCAGGTTTTGTACAGTACTTGGAATCTTTGACTCCCAGTGATCTCAATCTGTCACATCAGAGCTAACCAACTCCTGTCAGTCTGAGGCTCTAAAGATACTGCTTTACAAAACAATGGCATCCTTCTTTAATTTCAAGAAGCCCTTTATGCCTCTGTATAATCTGCTCAAATATACTAGAGGCAATCATCTACTGGGTTACGGCAGATTTAGTTTATCATTTGACTGCTGCACCTGTCGGAGGATCATCACCCCCTGATTTATTTTCCCAGAACACAGATTGCAGTCCCATCATATTAGACCGGGACCTTGTTAGAGTCCCATTGTCTACCCACACTGAAGCAGATGTGAGACATGCCTCCCAGGTGTGCCAGCCAAATGCAGCTGTGGTTATGGGAGAGGTCCGACTAACTCAAATGACACAAATAAGCAAGGAATTGACTGGTCACCTGGAATGTGTCACTTGAGCAGGTAATCCAGTAGCACTGGCCATTGCTCACTTGCTGGTATTGTGGCTCTTGCTGTGCTGTGGTTATAGATCTCACGCGCTGCTTCCAAGTGTGCGCACAGCCAGTTGCAGCAGATCAGTCAAGGAACTTGTCGAACTGCGGTACCTTGTTTCCTTGTGATAGGCCATCCTCCTTAGAGAGAAGTAGAAATCAAATGTCAAATAATCTTCCCCCTGCCCAAAAAAAAAAAAAAAAAGCTGATATTTTAGGCTGGTACACAACTGTAAGCAATGCGGTCTCTTTATCTCAGTGAAAATGTTTTTGATTAGTGTGTGGGTTTGGTTTTGGTTTTGTTTTGTTTTTTTTAAAGGAAGATCTGCAGATACATGGGCCTACAGAGGGCTAAGAACCTTATTTTACTCCGTTATAATCCTGATCAGTAAAATGTTCTCTCCTGCGTCGTATGATGTGGGACAGCCTTGTGGACTGCTGTTGTGGCCAGGGATCCGACTTCCCATTCCAGTAAGGCAGCAAGGAAACTGGATAGAAAAGACAGGTCTGCGAAGAGTAAACACAAACTCCAATCTAAGTTAAATTTCTTTTATCTGTGCCCCAGTGCATCTGAAATTGTTCCTTAGGAACGGTATTTTGTGCAGTGTTACACAGCATGCTTTTAAAAGTGCAGATAAATGACAAACTTTTCACAAAATAAATCTGTGTACCATCCAGGTATCCAGAACTTCCTGTTTTAGTAAAGTGCCTGGTCCATTATCAGACCATCTTCCCATATGGATCTACTCAGTCTCGAAACAGAGAAATCACAAGACTGGCTCATACACCCCCCTGACCTTGTCTGCTATCAGGACCTGTGGCAGTTATGTACCACAGGATATTTTTACCAAAAATTCACATCTGGTTCTTTAATTGTACCCAGAAATATTCTAGAAATGTGTTACACTTTTTCTGCTATGAGTAGCAAGCAGCCAACGTCCATCTGTCTCGTCCTGCCCCTTCCCATTCAGCATCACCCTGCTTCTCCAGTCCAGACTGAGAGGATTTTCTTGCTCTTGTGATGCAGGAACACAAGGCATGTTCAGAACTTGCAATTTAAGTGACTGTACATTGGAATATTACACGGAGGAATTGTGATTACTGGATTTCATGCTTTGCTGACAATAGGGTAACATTTATCTTCTAATGTTTTAGCTGCTATTAATTAGCCTTACAAATACTTAACAGCATCTCACTTGATATCTGCCATCTTCTCTTTGGCGGACAAGGAGAAAAGAAGATAGGCCAGGAGTATCTGCCTAGAGGAGAAATACGAAAATACTAATCTATAACAAATGCAGCAGGATAGTATTTTCCGGCACTCCTTTCCCCAATAATTTCTTACTGTTACGTGGAAAAGAACTGTATTGATTTATCAAAGAATAGCCATTGTATTGTTAAAATCATGTGTTGGTTTGATGCGCAAGCTAAAGCTGCCCTAGGTCATCTTTGTCTGGAGCCTGATGTGTTTCAGTAATTAATCAGATGTCAAAAAACAACTTAGATCACAAACAAATTCTGAGTATATCCTCCAGGAACTGAGAAAGGGCTTGAGAGAGAAGGGATGTTAGCTCTTTGCTTTTAATGTAGCTATTAAAATAGATTCCGGTTATGCACCTGGCAGTGTTTTTATTAGCTACTTTTATTTCCGTATTCATCCTTTCAGAAGTGTTTACATTTAACACATTAAATGTAGGTATTTCAATCAAGCGTCTGTCAAACAGTTAACCTGTGTAGTTCATCCAGTGCTTTAAGACACTGTGCTCTCAGACCTTATCGTTACATTTATACATAGTGATGGAAGTGCCACAGCATTGCAACCACAGCCACTGTACTTAGTTGCACGTTTCCCCCACTGCTGCAGTCTGTACCATGGAGCTGGGGAGTTCCCTCAAACACCGTCTGCAGTACAAATTCTCCAAGGACTGGATTTGGGTTCCTAACGTGTCCTCACGTAGGCAAATTACTGGTAATTACATCAAACATTATTCGATGCTGAAAGTTATTCAGGATCTGTTTAGAATGATTAGTCTATTAGAGTTCAAATCTATTAAACTTTTCAAATATAACATATAACCTCTTCTCCTAGGGCATTATAAGGGAAAGATAAGAGATCATATGGGGCTTGTCAAGGAGTTGTATTGCTGTACTTGTAAACACAAAGATTTAAGAGGACAGGCTTTGATTCCTAAAAATAAATAAATGTTTCTGTCACATTGTGGGTATTTATTAAAAAAAGATAAACTCAACAGGAGGTACTAATCTGTTCTCTTTTATTTCAGGGAATATGTAAGATCTTTAAACATTTCAGTGTTTATGCTACATTTTAAACAAGAAAATGAAAAATTGCCGTTAGCATAAATTTTCAAACAATATATAACCTTCTGCAGTGGGAAATTTTCTGTACATGGTTCTGTACATCATTCTGTAACAATGAAGTCCATATGCTATTTCTTCCAACAATGGGTGCAATAATGCAAACCCAGAGATTTTTAAGAAAGAACTTACCCTTTCTGTTACTCTCTAAAAAAGCAAAGCACCACTGTTTAGCTGGAATAACCTGTTACCTATTTTCCACAGTCATGGGAAATCCCATTCCTGTGGGGCTGTTCCTGCCTTTGTTACTCTTCTGGGATTTGTTGGGTTTGGGTTTTGGTTTGTTGGGTGGTGTTTTTTTTTTAGAGAGAACACCAGAGAGTTTCTAGAGTACCACTAAAGAAGAGATACCCCTCTTTGAACTGCACACTGGACAGCTATGATGGGATGTGCTCCTTCAGGGTGAGAGATCCTGGACTGCCCCGACGCAGCAAAAGCCTTATCGGTGCAAGGAATAATTTCTGTTTTTTCTTGGAGGACTTGCTTACTCTCTTAGGCTACTAAACATGAATCAAGTCAATGGCTGGTTTCCATAAAACACGACAACAGCTCTTTAATATGCACTGCTCCACCAGCCGCTGCCCGAGGGCCGGGGTACCGGCCGCTCCTCTCCCCCGTTCACAGAATCACACAGAATCACAGAATGTTAGGGATTGGAAGGGACCTCGAAAGATCATCTAGTCCAATCCCCCTGCCGGAGCAGGAACACCTAGATCAGATCGCACAGGAACGCATCCAGGCGGGCTTTGAATGTCTCCAGAGAAGGAGACTCCACAACCTCTCTGGGCAGCCTGTTCCAGTGCTCTGTCACCCTCACTGTAAAGAAGTTTTTTCTCATGTTCAAGTGGAACCTCCTGTGTTCCAGCTTGAACCCATTGCCCCTTGTCCTATCACTGGATGTCACAGAGAAGAGCCTGGCTCCATCCTCCTGACACTCACCCTTCACATATTTATAAACATTAATTAGGTCACCCCTCAGTCTCCTCTTTTCCAAGCTGAAGAGACCCAGCTCCCTCAGCCTTTCCTCATAAGGGAGGTGCTCCATTCCCTTCATCATCTTTGTGGCTCTGCGCTGGACTCTCTCCAGCAGTTCCCTGTCCTTCATCCTGGTCCCTGTTCCGCTGACAGGCCTGGGCCTGGCCTGGGCCGCTCCCGGCTGCACGGCTGTTCTCTGCTTACTGCCAGCTAACACAGAATCTCGAATTTATTCCTCTAAAAGCGCTTCTAAAGAGCTTATGGGGCCGTGGCCTGCTCGGCGCCCGGTGCCCGCTCCCCCTGCGCGGGACCCGACCCCACGGCTTCCCTCCTCAGGTCCGGTAGCAGCCAGGCCCCGCCGGGCTCAGGCGCGAGCCGCTCCCCTCACAGCGCCAGAGGCAGGAAAGCCGAGGAAGGCCGGGGGGCCCCACGCGGCCCCACCCGTCCCCGGACAGCCCCCTCCCCAACGCTACCGACCCGCCACCCCGCTGTGAGGGCGGCGCGGGCCGGCCCCGGCGGCGGAGGGGCGGGGCCGCTCCCTCCCGTTTCCCAGGGTGCACCGGGCGCGGCGGCTGTCTGGCCACGTCCCCGGGCCACGTCGCTCGGTGCCCGCTGAGCTTACGCCATCTTCGCTCCCCGGCTCCGGGCTGCGCTGCCGCCTCTGCCGCCGCCGCCATGAACATCTTTCGCCTCACCGGGGACTTGTCCCACCTGGCGGCCATCATCATCCTGCTGCTCAAGATCTGGAAGAGCCGCTCCTGCGCGGGTGCGTGCGGAAGGCCGCTGGGCGGGCGAGGGGAGGGCGGCGGGACCGGCCCGGCAGTTCCGGGCCGCCGTGCCCGAGGGGAGCCTCGCTGGGGGATGGGCGCCATCGCCGCCTTCTCACCGCGGCGGGGAAGTCGTGCGATCGCCTCAGCTGCCCTTCAGTGACCGTTCCCTGAGGAGAACTCAGCCGAGCCCGTGGGGGGTGAGGGGCAGCACGGGGGGGGTCCCATCCGCCTCATTTGCCCGGGAGGCGGCTGTGGTGAAGCAGGGAGAGGCTTGGGGGGGGGGATTATCCCCCCTGAGGCGCCCCCCCGGGACACAGGGCAGGACTCGCCACAGGCAGGTGGAAAGGGACGATCGCTCTCCTCAGCGCCCGGAGAAGGGCCTCATCCTGCCTGCCTGCGCTCTTCATTCGGTCCCCACCGCACCCGGGGGGTGGGGACGGGGGAGCCGCATCCCTCCCGGGGCGTGGGAGTGCGCTGGTGGGAGCTGCCATTCCGTTACGGGTTTAGCGGTCACCATTATTTGTACTTCAGTCCCTGAGCACCCCCGCTTCGGCTGTCCCCGGGAGGGTCGCTCCATCCTTATGTAACTGCCCGGCGGCGGGCGAATGAATGGGGAGGCAGGATGGGAGGGGGGGGTAGGGAGGAATACGTTCCCCCGCGGGGCGGGCAGCCTGCCCCCCCCCCTCCCCGCCATCGGGAAAGAAGACGGAGCTTATTTCCTCGCCTTTCCTGACAGTGCACAGCCTTCCGTCTGCGTGTTTGCTTGCCAGCGGTAAGCGCCGCTCTGGTGCGGGGAAACTGCCTTTGGTGCAGCGTCGGGAGTAGCTGACTTGCAGTTTGCAGATCCTGAAGTTTCCCTCGCTCTCTCCTTTTCCCTCTGCTCGCTGGTTTGCATTCGCGGATGACTAACGCGCCCTCTTTCTCCCTTTTGTTTCCTGCTCTCCTTGCGGTAAGAATTAAACTGTGATTCGTGCTGTTTTTAAGGTTTCTGGGCTGTTTTCTCGTTTGCATGACCAGCTGCAGTGGAAAGCAGTAGGAGAGCGGTTCCAGGCTGGAGCAAAGAGGATAGTCGCGATCCCGGCCTGGTCTGACGTGGCAGCGGGAGAGGTGTGGCGGGGAGGGAGCTGGGTCCCGGCCCCCCCGGGCTGGGCACCGGGGAGAAGCCCTGCTCCCGCCGCTCCCCTGCCACCCGGGTGGGAAGCGCTGGTTCTGCCTCCCGTGTTTTGTACGTGCTTGCTCGGATTCCGTGTGATGTGGTTTGCTTTTTTGCTTCCAGTGTATGGTGTGGTGGTTGGAGGGAATTGCAAGCATAGCTGCAGAATAGCTGTCTTCTTTCAGAAAACCTAGGAGTCGTTGTAATCCAAAATGGGTATTTCGGTGCTCTGGGTCTTTGTGGATCAGGCCGCCAACCCTGGAGATATCGTTTTTACTGTGGGCTGGGGTTTGACTGTGAGCTTGACTTTGCCTTCTCTCTGGTGAGCTTCTGTGTCGTTAGTAAGAGTCATTATTCTTGAAATCGGTTTGCCATGTGTTCACGTGAAATGTTGTTCAAAAACCGAGTTAACGCTGTTGAACAGATGTGTCTGTAAAGGCTTAAGAGCGTGAAGAATTAGTTTAAGCTGCAACCTGAAAGAACTGAGAATGGGGAAGTGAAAGAGATTTGTGCTACAGGTAAGAGGAAGTATGGGTTCTGTGTGTTTCCATGTCAGGTCACTTTTTGCTAATCACTTGGTAGTGCAAAATTAAAAAAAAAATAAATTAGTAGCTTTGGTTTTAAACACCCTTAAAGTGTTCCTAACTTGTAAAGAGCTCAAGCAAATGACTCCACAGTCCAAATGCAGCGGTAGTGCAGAAGTTGTTTGTGAGGTCATGAAGTTCTTTCCTAATGAACTTTCCTGGCTCACAGTCTAGTGGATCAGGAATTCTGTCTGGAGCTGGTGGGAGAGGGCCTGGTCTTCTTCAGCTCTTCTCTAGAGTTCTGTCCTCTGCCTTACTTGAGAAATGCAGCCAGGATTACAAACAACAGAGTTAATGATCTCACAACGAAGTATCTCTTGCTGTCTGAAGAAGGAAAATGAGAATTTTTAGTACAAGGCTAAAATTCAAATAGGGTTTTAGCCAAGAGATTCTTTAGTGACCTTTGGATCTGAGGTTACTTACACAGCATAGTACGCTGTAGTCTAGTCCTGTCTTTCTGCCTGAAAAGCGATCTGATATTGTTTTCCTTGAGGTGGTTGTGACTGAGGATTTCTGTAATTAGGGATTTATTAATAAGAAAGTAGACTCATACCTATCGTTATCTTTGGTACTGCCTTCTCCAACACAGAGAAGCAAATGGGCCTGTATTACATGAGGCCTCCAACTTCTCCCTGTACCAAATTAGCAGACATCCCCAAACACAAATTTCCGTGGGCTCTTTTGGTAGAAAATGTCTGCTTCATTCATTTTCCTCAGAAAAAAAAAATGAAACAGGGATGCGTTTGGGGTTGGTTTTTGGTGTCTTCCAGTTCTGCCGGAGTCCTTAGGGGTAAATCCAGATCCATATTACTTCTGTGCGATTAGTGTCTGAGGCCTAACAAGTTTGTCTAGAACAAGAAGAGCACCTCAAAGTAGCATGGGATTTTATTTTTGGGGCTCCCTCCTGTTCCTTGTTGTGGTTCATTGTTGTCAGTTGTGATTTCTACTAATAAAAACTTCATAACTATATATTCACATAAAAAATGTTTGTAAAGTCATACACCACCAAAACCCCTAAATTGTTACCGGTTAGTGTTGAGCAGCTCCTAAATACCCCTCGTTAGAGGGCTTTATGCGATTCCCTTCCATTGTGCGGTTATTAGAGCAGTTTATTAATTAAATAAACTTGTACTTCATGGTTATTGGTGGCGAAGGAAACGCAGGCAAACGAGCTGCTGCTTTAACTGTGCACTTTTGAAGCAGTAGAAGCTTAGAAAATAAATAAAGGCTTCTCACTGCTGAGCTGTAGGCTGTGATCCACGAAGAGCTGGCAAACCACATGGTGTCGACTCCTCTCTTCTGGTTGCATCTGTGTGTGTCTGAGGCCTTTGTTCCAAGAGGAGCTCAGAGGCCTGTGAAAGCAGCTGGAAATGAGAGGGAGACAGCCTGTGTACCTCTGCTGCAACCTACTGTTTCTGAAGACATGAGTCCCCGTTTTCTTTCTGAAGAAGTGACTCCTCTAATTGAGGAAAATAGGTGAGGCTAGGATAATCTGCGTTATGAAACGGTCTATGTTTTCAGTGTTTGACAAACTTAATTTTTTTTCCTAATTTAGTCAATATGTTAAGAACAAGGGGAAAGCAAATCAAGTCATGATTTCAGAGCTGGCAGGAAAAACAATTTTTTGTGTGACTGGTTATTTGAGTTTCCAAATTTAGAATTTGGAAAAATGTTTGCCACTCCAAATAGCAGTTCAAAAATAATTACTAGCAGCTGTGGAGAATGTAGCAGGTAACTCCATTATTGACTTCGTGTCATAATTAGGAAATTCATGCAACTTGAGGAATCCTGTGCTTTCAAACATTGTCATGTTCAGACTGTATTTTCTAATCCATTCCAAGTCAAAATTAGTTTGCACTGTGAATTACTGCCTGAAAATTGATTTGCTTTTCTTGGTGTCATTTCTCAACTATTAAAGGTGACGTGCAGTTGCAAGGCTGTCAAATTGTATGCTGAATACTCTAAACATGTAGTGTAGATAGTAAAAGTGTAATCGTTTTGCTGGGTTACGTAGCAGTGTCTCGTAATTTTTGTTTCTGTGTCTACTATGGAACAGATTATATGCTGTGTTGAAGACTTCAGACAGTATTTTGCCATAGGCTGTTGCAAATTTGTCTATATTTTCTAAAAAAATGCCACTAAGTTTGGAATTTCTTTTCCCTCTTTGTAGGAAAATTCTGCCTTTCTCAATTGACAGATCTATGTTTAGTGTTTGCAGATTTTACGGTTGTGATACACAGTTCATAGTAAGTGGTGTACACACTCCATGGCCAGGCTGGCTGAATGCTTCTGCCGCTGCCTGTTGCCCTTTACCTGACTCTCGACAGCAAAATGAAGTTGATGAGAAAGTACTACAATTTCAGCTCTGCTGTCCTGCCTGGCTGTGAAAATCAGCTGAGCTTTTGAGTTGAAGTTTTATCCTATTGCTTTTAGCCAAGCTAAAGTGCGGAAGTTGAGGGAGTTTTTCCATGTGTGAAGATGGAACAAAAATAAAAGTCTTGACCCTTTGAAATTGAGCCCAGAGCTTGGGAAGAAGAAATAAAAATGCGTTTATTTAGCTCAAGAACTAAGTAATGTTTGTGGGAGTAAAGGGAAGAAGGATGAGAATAACAGCAGTCTAGTCTCAGTATATTGCAGTTGCCAACCAGGAGCCAAGGTCAGCACTGTGGCAGGTATATTGATATCTTTCCTAAAGTTTTGAAATGCATCAAATTCATACAGCAGTGTTTACCTGTTTCCTCCTCCATTTTTGCTAGTGGTGTAGATCTTACTTCTCCCAGTTTGCCTGTCTCTCCATAGGTCTTTGGTTTAAACTTTGAACCTTGCCTAGTCTAGCCTAAATAACTTGAAAATTAGTTTAAGATTGGCTTTAGGATGTGGTTCAGGAAGATGTGACTATTCTAAAGATTCAAAATTTAGTGAAATACCAAAAGCCTTAATAAAAATTCCAACTATTTGGTTAGGGGAGAATGTGAGGCTGGCAGTGGCTTAGAGGAATTAGTCAAATACTTGTATTTCTGTGACAATACATCCAGATCCAAATGTATAGCTGTGATCAATAGTTAATGTATCTTGTATGCTTTTTTTGCTGTTCACAGTTACGTACTAGAAGAAAATAGCATGCTAAGTAATCGAGCATAACTTTATGCTGTAGCGTGATGCTGTAATCTGTCCAGGTGGATTTCTTTGTCCTGTGGGTTCTGACCTTAGGATGGCGTTACTTTTTTGTACTTTTGGTTTTATTGGCGTAAGAGCAGGGCTCTGTCAAGAGTTGCAGTGTCAGCAAGCACACCTGGGCTGTGGCTGAGTGCTGCTTCAGCTGTCTTTGCAATGTAGTTCTAGTTCAAGAAAAGTCAAATGTGTGTTTTTTTCTAAACTTTGGGAAGTGGTTTGTGTTTGGTTTTTTTTTGTTGTTGTTGGGGTTTTTTTGCCTTTTTTTTTCCTACCTACAACTTTTGGTTTATGGTTTTAGAGTCTGCGTAACTGTAGGTTTTGGGGCACGTGCTGTTTCCTGTACTGCAGTTGCTTGTGGGCAGTTGGGTTCTGCAGGTAGTACCTTCAGCTCACCTCGGAAATTTCACATATGAAAGTTGGGAACAAAAACTTTAATTCTTACTGTTACAGCTTTTCCTGTACTTTATGTATAAACATAAAGTCTCTTCATCTGGGGCAGTTTACTCAGTGTTTCTTAAGCCTGAGTGAAAAAGGAGTTCAGTAACCATAGCAGATAGCCCTTCTTCTAATTGCTTTATGGCACTGTTAATAACAGCCTTTCTCAGAAATATCTCTGTAGGAATGGATAAAAATTTCCAACCTTGCATTATAAACCTCTCCTAGAGAATATTTTTCTCTTTTATTTTGTGAACAATATTTGCATGCTTAGCTGAACAGATTCAAATATTTTCACCCTGGATGACTGAAAATGAGTAATTGGAATAACAAGATAGAGGCACAGGCTAGGTTGTTTTGTCCCCCTGCTGTGACACACTGCCGCATCAGTATTGTGGAGCAATGCTTCACCTCAGTTTTCAGAAGCTTTTAGTGACCAGTTGTGCAAAGCTTTTATGCTTCTAGCTCTGCTCTAGTGGCTGAAGATAAGTACAACCAAATTTTTTGTATTGGGGCTTCAGCCTAAAATCAAAAGTTACTTTGAAGATGCAATGTGGACGTCTGTCATTTTAGCTTGCTTCTCTCTATTTTATTTTGTTATAGTACGTAGTAACGTCTGGTTTCAACAGCTTGTTACTTTTTTCCCCATCGTGTGGTCAGTTAAGTTTCTGAATGGAATTGCCTTATGTTTTAAAATTGATTTTTTTTCCTTTAAAATCATGTTAATGGTGCTAGCATATTTTCTGATTGTCACCGGATCTGTAGTATCTAATTGCCCTTGTACCTTTCCAGCTATTCAGCATCTAAAGAATGTACTGAGGCACATGACAGCACTCTGAGAATTGAAATCTAATGCATAGTGCCCAATGATAATGCAGAACCGATAGTGAAATCTAAAAAAATACTACCTGCAAGCTATCTGCTGTGAGTACCTTCTAAACCTTGAGTGTTGCTAGCAACGTTTCCAGTACAATGATGTGCAGGTAACTTCCATTCACACTGCTGAGATATATGGACTTAGTTCTGTTTGTACAGCTTAGTTCTGGAAGCCTGATTTTGTCCTAATTTTGTAATCAACTTGCTTAGAAATAAAGGATGTCTTCTTTCTCATCCTTGGCATCAAGTGTTTTAAAGCACATCATCACTTTTTGAATAATTAATTATTTCCTTTATTGCTTTAGGTATTTCTGGGAAAAGCCAGCTTCTGTTTGCACTGGTCTTCACTACCCGTTATCTGGACCTCTTCACTTCATTCATTTCATTGTATAACACATCTATGAAGGTAGAGTATACTGAAGAGTTAGAAAAGCTAGTAATGTTGTATGCAGAGTGCATAATTTCATTGATAAAAGCCTCTTTAAATGTCCCACTCCACAGTTATTATAGAATAAGTTATAGATGGGCTTTGGATAAAGAACGTGGAAAATGGGCTCAAAACCCTACTTTCTTCTATACCCTACATGCAATTTAAGAAAAAACTGTTTATATGGGGACAGTGACATTTAGAACAAATGCCTTTTTGGTTATTGAAAATAAAAGCTTTAACAATGGTTCAAATAAATTGTATTTCGTAATTGACACATTAGAGCTTAAGTAAATATCTTTTTATCCACTACAAGGTAAATTAATATTCAGAATGCATTGCCAGAGTTGCAGCTGATGTTTGGTCAGAGGCTAATCAAAAGTCGACAGGAGTACACTTTTAGGAATGTAGCTTCCATCAGATTATACCTCATTCAGTTGCCCACTGAATGTTAGTGAGCCCAGATTTGGTATTGTTATTTCTTATTTATTCCTGCAATCTGGAGCCAAGTACAAGAAAATAAAGCAGTAGACTGGGAGAGTGCAGCATGCTTGTGGCACCCGTACACATTGGTGCATTTGTAGCATCAGAGCAGACACCTTTTTAATACAGTTCCTTTATTCTTGGATTTTCTTGGTTCTCTTCATCTTAGTTCAGATGTTAGTATAACTTTGTCAAGAGGGAAGATCAGAGAGTGAATAAGGCAAAATGTAATAAAGAATTAGGGGAATAATACTGTAAAATAAAATTTTGGATCTTAAACCCGCTCACACTGTTGTCTTCTAGCAAATCGAATGTGTCTGCTTAAGTTTTAATATTAACAAACTAGATGAAGAACTGTAACTGGCTTTTCAGCCCATTATTGTAGTCCCAAAATATAAAGCTGCTTGAGTGTCCCAACACAGCTTCTGGTTCTAGCTATGCATTTTTAGGAATATGTAATATTACGCAGTTGTAGAGAACATAAACTGCTATACAAATAAGCTTACCCAGAGCATAAATAAATGAACTTTATAATCTGAGGAAAATGCTATAATTGGCAGGAAAAAGAAAAATTGTTAATTTCTGTAGAGTTAGGATTTTCTTCAGTATTTTTAGAGAAATACTAATTAAACTATAGGTGCCCACTTTCTGTATTTGTCTGGCAGTGATCATCAGACATTCAGGAAAATTAGTTTCTTCTGTGTTCCAGGAGTATCAAAAGAAATACACAAGTTGGCACCATGTGTCTTTCTTAATGACATGCAGACTTTTTTGTGCTTTGTAACATTCTGTATCTTACAGTTTCTTTGTCATGGTATCTGAGTATTGGATGTGTTTCTGCTGGTGCACTCTGCAGTCACTTTTCTACCATTCTTTTAATTTATTTTGGTATCTTTAAAAACAAAAACTTTTTTAGTGTCCCAAAACATGCTATAAGTCTCTTGAATAAATCTTCAGTGAAGATTTGGGGTTCATTCACACTTTCTTATTGTCTTCTATGACCACACCAATTACGATTAGTTTTACCTGTAGTAGTGGTTCCCTGTATCTGATATCCTGTCCTGTGGTCTTTATCGCGCTTACTCTGGGGTGCTAGTGTAGTAGCAGGATCTTTGGATCCTCACCTCCTTCATATAGTATCTGTAGCATTTTGTGTCTGTGAGCAGCATTTCTAGTGATTAGTAGCATCTGCAAACAGTGGGGTTTTAAAGTTGTAAAGAACATCTATTTAATGTGATTAATGGTTTGGAATATTTAATCTTTGCGATGGAACTGAGGCAGAAGCTGAACTATTTGTCTAGTCTGCTGTACTGTGTTGTCTCCAGGACAATGTGAGCTCTGTCCTGATGATGGCAGATTGACCTTTAGAAAGTCATGTATTCTCTCCAGTTGTTTTCTCATCTATAAAATAAGGCTGTTTCCCTATTCTACAGGGAATAGCTGTGAAGTCTACTGTACCATAACAATTAAAAATGGTAACGTTAGACATCAGCTGAAATTGAAACTGAATTCTGGTTCAGTGCTTCTAGAAGTCTGTTAGTTCTGCAGGTTTTGTGGCCTGTTAGTTGGTGGAGAGCACTAGCCACTTGCCACTCTTAAGAGTTCCAAGATGTTTAAAGGTCTAAATCAAATTAAAAAATTGTGATATGTTAAATGGCTGAGTTCAAGTGGGGCTTATTGAGTAGGTTTTCAATTGACACGAGCCGCACCACTCCTAGGCTGTTTTTAATGTAAAAAGATTTCTTCCATCAGTTTTACATGTATGTACATGCACATTTGTAACTTAAATATTTTGGGCTGGTGCATCCCCTTCAGTAGCAGAAGGGGTTTTCCTTCTCCAGTCAGTTCCGTAGTTCTGTCTGCCCAGGAAAGGGTCTTTAAAGAAACTTTCGACAGTCACTTCAGTTCAGCCAGAGGCAAGGTGATGCTTTTAAGGCAACAAAACCAGTAGAGCCCAGAGTAATTGGTTTTGAATTATTGCTCTGCTGAGAAAAGTTAAATACTACCACATAGCCTGGAACTCCAAAAACAAAAACCAAACAATACAAACAACCAAAAAAGCGCTTACTGCTTGGCAATATCTTTGTTCAGTGAGTTTGATCTAATCCTGCAACATCTGTGGGTTGTTTTGTTTTCTTTCCTTGCTCTTTAGCTTATCTACATTGCTTGCTCATATGCCACTGTGTATCTGATCTACATGAAATTTAAGGCCACCTATGATGGAAACCATGATACATTCAGAGTGGAGTTTCTGATAGTTCCTGTTGGCGGACTCTCGTTTCTTGTCAATCATGACTTCTCTCCTCTGGAGGTGAGTTGATTGCTGGCAGGAGGTCATACTTTTTTCTCTAAAGTATTTAGAACATGAAGATGAGCCTTTTTAGGCAGTTTGAGGAATGCTTGAAAGATGTGCCTGTGTTCAGCAGGTTCAGGCTAATCCCATTTCCTTAATGCATCTTTACGGTGTATATTGCTGTGAAAATTTAAGGCACTTCAGGAGACTAGCATTATTATCAACATTGATTATTTTGTTAAGCAGAAGACTGTCTTTTTCCCAGCACACTCTGATGGTTATATTAATTCAAAGTATCCTTCCTTTTGTTAGATTTGTTAAAGAAATGCCCCAGAATGCAGTTAGAGAATAGGTGGTGCCACCTGGTGAGAACAAAAGGAATGATAATACTTCAATTTTGTAGAACACAAATGGTCTAGAGTATTAGAAAGAACTGCATTGTATTTGAAATGTAGCTATATGTTTTCCTATGAGAAAAATATTAAAAATGTAATTACAGAGAGTTCAAACAGGTAATTTTTCCCACGAGATAGAGAATAATTTCAGATGCTTATTTTAAGTGGAATGAGCTGCATTTTTGTATTTATTGGAGTTAAATGATTTTATTAGCGAGTAAAGGAATTTTAATTGCAACACTTTGAGACATTATTTAAAACTATGTTCTGTGTTAACTTACTCTTTAAACCAGTAGATTAGAAAAGTTGTAAGAACATGGGGAAAAAAGGACTTCATCTTCCCTGCAGCTTTTCCCAGCACCAGCTCTGTAAGCTGTGTTTCATGGTACTGTGAATCCTGAATTGATGGATGTTTCCTCACGAGTAAACCTGTGCCTGACGGCTCACTAGACAGCTGGTTTGGAGAGTCTCCTATGTGCCAAGAGAGTTGTTCCCTCATACCGTCCTGTGGTTGATTATGAGGCTTTCACCTAGTTTTTCCTGTACCAATAGTTTGCCAAAATACTGCACCTATTCATAACATTGTTAGAGTGAAAAGTCAAGCCAAGTCAAATACCTTCTGTGCTTCTGTTATCAGTAACACAGTTGAATACACCTGTGGGGTTTGTTTTTTTTTCCTTTCAGATACTGTGGACCTTCTCCATCTATCTTGAGTCGGTTGCTATTCTCCCTCAACTTTTTATGATCAGCAAAACTGGGGAAGCAGAGACCATCACTACTCACTATCTTTTCTTCTTGGGTCTGTACCGTGCCTTGTACTTAGTCAACTGGATTTGGCGCTACTATTTTGAGGGATTTTTTGACCTCATAGCTGTTGTTGCTGGTGTGGTCCAGACTGTTCTTTACTGTGACTTCTTCTATTTGTATGTTACAAAAGGTGAGTAGTGCAATAACTTCCAGGTTGTGGAACATAGCAATTAACACATTCAGAGAGATCTGCTATATCAACATTATTAATTATTGTTGATTTTGTGTGCAAATTATTGCTGAAATCTCCTTGATAGATTTATCAAGTACACTTTCTGCTAGTGTGGGGCATTTCTAAGGATTGTTTTGAGTATGGATAGAATACAAATGTATAAATGGTCTGATGAACTTAATTGACAAATTTAAAATAAGTATGGCTCAATACATATTGCTGTTGTCTTCCATTGATAAGCATGATCCTCATGCTTCCTGACAATGTACGCTGTTCTGTGCAGATTCTGCATTTACAGGCACTTTTCTTAGTGTTTTAAATACCTTAAGAGTCCAAAGGATTTTGGATGTTTCTTATGCTAAGTGCAGCAGCAGTCATTTCTGCAGGGTGAATTAGTAATTCTGCCCTTCTTCACATTCCAGCTCCCATCATATAACTACAAAGCTATATGGGGCTGTGTTATTTTAGTCATAACTCTTAAGGAACCTCAGTCTAACGTCCTGAGGATGAAAAGTGAGAATTGCGGGGTGCCACAGGAGGGCACGATGAGGATAGTTGTTAATTTATCATAGTTTTACCAGTATGTATTGAAGAGAGAGAGGTGAGCTTGGGAGGACTGTCTGCAGTGTAGCAGTCTTGCAACAAAGTGACTGTATGTGATAGGTTTTGTTCTCTTTGAAGTTTTAACTTCTCCCAGATCATATCTTTTTGTTAACTGTTTTCTTTCCTACTTTTCCTTACAGTACTCAAGGGAAAGAAGCTCAGTTTGCCAGCGTAAGTGCCAAAAAAAACATCACCAGCATCTGTCCTTTTGGATGCTTGGACAGAACAATCCTTATCACAAGCAAAGGCGAAGATGCTTGAGACAGAAAGTCAGAAACACAGCTCTTTATAGTGCAGGTAGTCATCAGCGGCTCTGTAAGAACAGAGGAAAAACAACCAGCAGATTTCTGTTTGATGCATCTTGCCTTTATCTTTTTTATTACTATGTATAAAGATTTTTTACATAAAGAAACTTATACTGTATTAATAAATTCAGTGTATGGTTTCAATTGGAATAGTTCCAAAAGTGAGATTTTTGTGAGATTGTTTATGACCAGGAACAAGTGCAAACATTTTTTTTAATTTTCAAGAATTTCTTTGAAATGACTGATTTTTTTTTTTTTTCTTTAAGTGCACAAATATGTGCATCCTTGATGGATGGTAGTCATCTGTTCTTTCCCTTTGATTCAATTTTCATTCCACTATATTTATTTTTTTCCAAAAGGTGAATATACGTCAACTCTAAATCTGAAACCACCGACGTTTGATGTGATGTGCTGGTGCCCAGTCTTTGTGCCATCTGCTGACATGGAGTTCCTTATTTAAAATATATGTTGGTGCCAGAAGGGGAACAGTCACACTTTGTAGTTGTTCCCCTTCTAAAACAGGCTGATGGCAAGCGGACAGTAAGGAAATCTCTTGAGGCCACAAGGATGGGCCCTTTCCTGTTTTGCCATGAAGTTTGGGAAGGTAGTCCCAACAGCGCAAGCACTTGGCAGCGCAGGTGGTGAAGGGTAAGGGATGTGGTTGTGTTGCTTAGTGGCAAATGTTTGTGACTGTATTGTTTGGGAAAAGAAGGTTAAATATCTTGGATGTACAGCCCTGCTACACCATTGCAGCTACAGAAATGGGAGACTTGTAAGTTGTTGATTGCAGTAATCTGTAGGTGATAATTTTAAACAATATCTACATTTCCTTTTTAATGAATGCTTTATAAGCAACTTCCATTGTCAGCTTCTAAGTGGTTTTTGATGTCACTTTTGGACAATTAATATTTTTTTTATGAACTTTCCAGAATCAGCAGCACCAGTTACCATTCTTTATCCTTTAAATGATTCCCCTTTTTTTACTGAGCTGTTGCATGATTTATCCTGTGTTACCATCCTCAATAAACACTTTATGAAATGGTAAAAATGTTTGAGGTTTTTTATTCCTGAATTAAAGTTTTGTGTTAGCCTGAGACCAGACAAAAAGTTGTAGGAGGGACAAGTTGCTTAATGTCATTGTTTGCTCTGTTGAAATACGAACTTTTTAAGGCTACGAAGGGCATCATCACTGAATGAAGCAATGGTGACTTCGTTCTGCTTGTTTTGCAAGAGTGCAATCTCCAGCCTGGTGCGCGTGAGGGTTTGGTGTTTGTGTTTTTTGGTTTATCTTCAGGAAATCATTTATCTTTGATTTGCTTTACCATCATTATCCCCTAGTTAGTGATGGTCATTGGTCATTGTTCCTAACCGCGGCTGTGAACAGTGTTTTTTATTTACAGTGTGTATGCTAAGATGCTGCAGTCTCTCCATACCCTGGATGCTGCACTGAGTGTCCCATTGCTGTTCAGAGTCACTTGACACCAAGGTCTGTCCCCACAGTGAAATACCAGAGCCTGGTTCTAGTTGTAGCCATGAGGCCACATGATGCCTGTGCTGGTTAGTGTGAGAGATCTCTTCAGGAGCGGGGTCGGTTATGTGCTTCCATGGTGGTGGCGGTGTCCTTTGATGCAGTTGCAGCCTTTCGCTCTTGGATACGTTGCCCCAGTAGGTGCTGGGAGCCGAGGCTGGTGCCCAGCGCTGGGAGAGGGGCAGCAGCCCTAACACCTCCCCCCGAGAGGACACACATACAGCGGGGTCCGGGTTCTCCAGTGCCGCCCGTGACCCGCGGTGGGGGAGCAGCCATCCCTCGGGTGTGCCAGCACGGGCACCGACGGGGCGCTGGGATACACGCGTATCTGGCCCGGGGTTTATTCCTTACCCCTGCCCCTCCCCTTCCCCTGCCTGCAGCCCCCTTCCCCTCCCCTGCCTGCAGCCCCCTGCCCCTTNCGGGTGTGCCAGCACGGGCACCGACAGGGCGCTGGGATACACGCGTATCTGGCCCGGGGTTTATTCCTTACCCCTGCCCCTTCCCCCTTCCCCTGCCTGCAGCCCCCTGCCCCTCCCCTTCCCCTGCCTGCAGCCCCCTGCCCCTTCCCTTCCCCTGCCTCACGCCGCTGCGCTCTAACGCCCAGTGCCGCCGCGCTCCTCGTGGCCGCTCTGCGCATGCGCCCGCACCCGGCGGGGGCAGCGCGGGCTTCCCGCGCCCAGTCGCCGCCGCGCACGCGCCCGAAGGAGAAGCCCCGCCTCGCCCAGCGCCTGCGCGCGGAGCGGCGGGAAGGCCGGGGCCATTCAGAGCGCGTGCGCGGCTTGGGCCAATTGGGGGAGGGCGTGTCCGCAGGGCGCAGCATGGTGCGTCATGGCGTCGCGCTGCTGCGGGGCAGGCCCAGCCCCCGGGTAGGCGGTGCGGCCCGCGGCAGCGGGCAGGCGCTGGGGGGGCGGCGGGAGAGGGGCGAGCAGGGCAAGCGCAGGGGACGGGGCACCCGTGCCGGAGCGGTGGTGGCGGCGGCGGCTTGGCCCGCAGGATGCCGGGGCGTTGTGTGTTCGGCAGGCGCTGGGCCATCGGCAGCGACGACTTCGTCCTCCCGGGGGCCTTCGAGCTGTCCGTCAGGCTGCTGTGGTAAGGCGGCGCGCGGGCCGTTACCCCCCGGGGCACTCGGGCAGGCGCTCGCCGCCTCGCCTCAGGTGCCGCTTCTCGGTGCGGCTGCTGCGCGCTGCCGGCTCCTGCCGCTGTTGGGCGGAAGGTGTGGTCCGGCGGCGGCTGTCCCGGGCCGGGAGCTGCGGCGGGGCCCCTTCCTCTGAGGGGCTGCGTTACCGGGGAGCAAAGCGGCGGGTTTGCGACAGGTGCCATTGCCTGGCATAGTCCCATAGCGCCGTGTAATTACTGCGTTGTCTTCTGTACCCGCGGAACCGCAATCTCTTGGTTGTATTTAATCGCTGACTAGTGCTAATGTGGCTTCGTTACTCCAAGAATTAATATGATGATTCCTTTGTTTAGGTCAGCCTGGGTTCTGTGGGATCTGTGGAAATGAGCAGCACCATAAAGGGAGTCAGTCGCTTGGTCTGCAAAGGACTGCGGAGTATTTGTTTAGTCATTTCATCTGACAAATTCCTTGTATAACAACTCCTTTTCTATTAATCTTTGTGTGATGCTTTCATTGAGATGAAGACTGTTTATCAGGTGATCACTTTGCAGTACGCACTTTTCCCTTCCAGCTATAACTTTTATTATCTTACTTCCCTGTAGGTGGGTTGGAATTCTTGCTCTTTACGCAGTTCATAAGGGGCAGTTTAACTGTCCCGGCGGAGGGTTACTGCACAGCTACTTGCTTGTCCTCCTCATTCTCCTGGCTTCTATAATATGTGCGTTATCTGCTCTTGTGTACATCAGTATGCAAGGTAAATAGTTAATAATAATATTGTACATGTATCTAGTAGGATAGTAATATATATGTTGTTTTAATCTGAAGTTGATATTAAAAAAGGAAAAAAATTAATGTGCTTTAATGGTGGTCAAACTTGAAAAACTGTCAGCGTTAATATATTTGCTGTAATGGTATTACCTCTGTTAGTTCAGGATCTAAATGAATGAATGAACACCAGAGCTTAGTGCAGCTAATGGTGATGTGTTCATTGTCATCAGAGCATGTTGAAAACTTCCTCTGCGTTCACCATTAATACATGACCTCGAATGGAACACCTCTCAACTTCTCTGACAGGAATTTTGGGGAATTTATCCAAGACCAACTTCTCCTCTGAAGTGTCATGTTAGCTTTGCCTTGCATAGGCAGATTTAGTCATGTCTTGTGAAAGATCATTAGGTACAGTGGGTTGCTTGGGAAAAACACACAGAGGAAAGTGATTTCTATAAATGTCATAGTAAAACTAACACACTGCGTTCTGTTAAATAGAACAGGACTTACAGCTTGAAGTGAATGGCTGAACAGAAGTAAAGACCAATGCGACTTCTAGTCATTTGTAGAAATGGTTCATTTTGGGTTAAAAAATGATAGGAAGGCTTTTTTCCTAGTGAGCACCTCATTAACAAAGTAATACTAGGAAGATTAATTTTAAATATGTGTGTGGTCTCTGGAGTAATAGATGAGACCCCACAGTTTCTAATATATTGTTTCTCTCAACACACTGTAAATAAAATAGTATTTAAATTATTTTGATGGAAAGAAGCATAAAGAATGCATGAAGATAAACTATGACAGACCAGAGTTGTGGATAGTAATCTTGGCCTTGAATCTAACCACTGGTTTTCCTACGGTTTCCAGAGGGGGGAAAGGAAAATTAGCCAAGTTATGCTATTGATATTTATATCAAAATTGAGAGATGTCACTGTAAATAGCAGGGAGAAGAGAGCCTTGTTCAGTATGAAAGTACAGCTACAAGGCCATTATAACTAAGAAATGGAAGAATTCTAAAACTGAATTTACAAGAAGATGAACGGTGAGATGTCTTGGGCTGTGGTTGTAACGTGTGGGTGTGGGAGCAGTGGTTCTTGCAGCACCCCTTGCACTGTACTGATGTGGGCATTAGTGATGCCGGTGTGAACCTGACTGGAGAACGCGTACGCAGGGTTGTGGTGCTGGGAAAGGAAAGAAGCTGTTTGCAGGAACCACATTTCCATCTGTGTCTGTGTGAGCAACCATGCTACTGCAGTACAGGCTGCAGCCTGGGAATGGGAATAAGCAACCGCTGGATCGAGGGCTTTTTAAGTAGCTTTGTCACTGAATGTGAACCACAGCTTTACAACTGGAAAGCAGTTTTCAAAGTTGTTTTTGTTCTGCAGTGTTTTAAGCTTTTACAAATTATCCTGCCTACACATGAGCGTGCACACCCCACCACCTCATTATCCTGTGATCAACAAACTGGTTTAAAGGAGCTGAGCTGGCCAGAAATTAATCCTTTTTTATTGCCTGAGTGCTAAAAGGAAGAGGTTATTAGTAAACTAACAATATAGAAAATAATCTAAGAAGTATTTGTCCTACTTTTGTTCTCTTAAATAAAAATGTGAATGAATTTATTTATTGTCTTAGTATGCAGAACTTCATTGTAGCCCAGTGAAGTAGCATCTAAAAATGAAATATTCAGCCAACTAGAAACTAAATAGAGTAATAATAAAAGAAGGCACCAAAAGTCATAAGGAACTGTAGGTGAGCCAACACTCCAGTGTGCTGCTTGGGCTTACGCTGGCCACAGCACTACTGCTGCAAGTTCAGTGCAGAACTGCCTCTGACTAGAGAGTGATTTTGGGTTTTAGTAGATTCTGAGAATGATGGCTATAAACCCTTTGTTGTTTTCTTTTTCTCAACTTCAGTGATAGCTTTCCATTAGTGTGAAAATACTTTATCGTTTCAATTAAGTTTCTTTCTTTCTGTAAAGTTCAGAAAGTTCATATATCTGGGTAGGATTTTATGTATTTATGATGCATTCATAAACAGTCATTGTTTTAAATTCTCCCTGTAATTTCAGGAACAATTTCTAATCCAGGCCCAAGAAAATCACTTCCCAAGCTACTTTATACTCGCCTACTTCTCTATTTGCCTGAATTCATCTGGGCTGTTGTGGGAGCTGTATGGGTGTCAGACAGCAGTGTGCGCTGTGAGAAGACAGTGATAAATGTCATCATGGGGACAGTTATTGCAAGGTAAAGGTGCCTTCCCCCAAATCTAAGCTTGATAGTGTATGTGAAATGGAAGGTATCTAGACACCTAGAATGAGTTGATATCCTTCCCTAAACAAGCTCGAGCTACTTGCCTTGAGATCACGTGCTAGAGTGAAGGAACGGAGGTGAAGATCAGAAAGGGTAAGAGGGTTAGATGAGAATGTAGAAAACTGGATAAATGTGAAGGGGTAGTAATTAAATCACTTAACTAGTAGAGAAAAATGGAGCCTTCACAGATCTGAGTTGCTTTTTCCAAAGCACAGGGCTGTGATTTTGAGTTTGATGTCCTATGTGAAATGAGCTGACAGCCTTGTTCTTGAGCCTAGTGGGTTGAAAGCTCAATAACAAGACATGCACTTTTAAGACACTAACAGACGGTGTTCATACAGTATTTCACACCTAGCTTCATTTTCTGTCTGTCAAGATATATAGTTGTGTTTTCTTGCATACTTGTCAGGAGTATCTGATTTCATGGTCTTTTTTATCGCTCTTCCTTCTGTTCTGCAGCTGGGTTATCATCATCTTTACCATCATTGGAGTTGTAATCGTCTTTGATCCACTTGGGGGGAAAAAGACATTTTACCTCACCAGTAGCGTAAATCGGAACCTGGAAAGCAGTCAGTCAGGGCAGTTGCTATATAATGTGAAGAACACTGCCACCAGAGTCTGGGAAAAAAGAATCCGGTTACTATGTTGTTGTATTGTGCAAAATGATGACCATCGAGTGGCTTTTACAAGTATTGCAGAGCTTTTCCGCACCTACTTTTCAGTAAGATGTAAAGCTTTTTTAATGTGTTTTTTTTGACTAACTCTGAATTTACAGACGTTGCAGCACATGTGCCTTTGTTCAGCCAGGGGTCCCTGCTCCCCTGTGCTGTGAAATCAAGTTTTGAATATGCCAGTTTCAAAATTAAAGGTGATTCTCATACAAGGTACACAACACTGATTTTTCCCTCCCTGTAACAAAGGTTTCTTTCCCTTGACAAGTGCAAAGGGCTGTAAGAAAGCAGTGTTCTTTCTCCTTAGGTGAATATCTAGTCAGCAGAACAGGGGTGAGTTTTTTTCCTCAGTATGTGAAGATCAAGACATACTTTCTATTGCCAATGAGTCACACCCATAGCAAAAAATCAGAATACTTTCTGACTATTAAAAAAATGAGCGCCACAGTATGTTAAGGCAACCTTCCCATGCTGAGCCACTTCTGAGCACATACCAGACAAGTGTGCACAAGCAGGAAGCTGCTTTTTGGAAACAGCATCTGCCAAATCAGAGTCTGCGTACTGTTGGTTTAGCTCAAATTTATATCACCTACTGTTTGGGCAGTTCAGTGTTGACTTTGAAATCTGTTCATGGTTTCAAGACTAGTAGTTCTTGTTTATTAAGCAGTACCTGGGCTTACTGATTTATAGCTACAGCTGGCTCAGCACTTTATAGGGTACAGGGTATAAGTCATACGTAGTCGTATGGGACCTGCCTGCCCCAGATAGTTGAATAAAAGCCCTTCAGCCATCTCTTGTGTAAAATCCTTCGTAGTTGTTCTCAGTATAGAGCACTTTTCACATAGTGGTCTAGAGCAGTGATCAGTAATGTCTGACTTATTATTTGCTGTATGGCTGAGCGGGTCCTCTGTCAGGTATTTTTTTAAGTGATGAAATTCATGTGCAGCATTGTCATCAGTCTTACTGAAGAAAACATTCCATATGTACAGAAGAGATGGGAGCCTAGATGCTGCTGTGACCTGTTTCTCCAGTGCACATACTCTCTGAGTGAAATGTATTTATATAAACTGAAAAAAATATAATTCCATGTGCATTTGCTTATGAGATAGTTTTGCTATGTTGAGGTGGGGGATGGTTTTAAGCACTCTTTCATTTCTTCTTACAGGACACTGATCTTGTGCCAAGTGACATAGCAGCTGGTTTGACTCTGCTCCATCAAGAACAAGATAAAATGGAAAGTTGCCCAAAAGAGCCTGAAGAAGTCCTGTGCCATTCTCCAACATCTCTTGCGGTACGATAGGGTTGTTGCAGCCTCTGGTGCAGTTACTCTAGGAGATGGTGATAAATCAAATTAAAATACATTCTTTGTGCAAGGGCTTTTATTTATTTGTTTTTTTAAACAAAATTAAACACTACTATAAAAATTCACAACAATTAAAATGATTAATAAACGCAGTGAAAACATGTTGTTGAGTTTGCAGTCAGACATTTGTCTGCTTTTGTGTAAGTAGCAATTCCCCACATGAATGGGGAATTAAGTGCAAAAAGGAACCATTTAGGACATTGTATCATTGCTGAAGAACTGGGAGAGAAAGGGAATAGGGAGAAAATTAACACTTAGTACTGTTTGCGTAGAACTGAAAGGCTAGTCTGTTAGTATTGTGGTCTGTTTAAATTCTGTCTGCTGAAAATATTCACACAAGGTAAAGACACAAAAATAGCATATTTTAAATGCAAAGGATATGGGTTACAGTTTGTTGGTCGATTTTTGCTAGTCTTCTATGAAAAAATGCCTTTATAAATTATTTTACCTTCTTTTGGTCTTCTGTGTTCCATGTAAGTATATAATTCTACTTCAGCCAATGCATTTCTGTCAAATTTCTTTTGAATCCAGCCAATATGATGGAGTCATGCTGTAAAAGTCCTTACCAGAGAGATGTGCTACAGACTTTTTAGCCATTCCTTTGGCATCCTTAAGTAACATATTCAGAGCGAATTTTGTTTCCAGCCTTGAGCTTATCAGTGTATAAGTATTGGAAGGACCTAACTTAATGAGAGCTTTTCAAGATTCTTGAGTTGTGTAGCTGTATAAACAAACACAGACCATTTCCTGGCGTATGAGTGGCTATTTTTAGTTCCTCTTAGACCTTGAGGTTTTCCGTTTGGATAGTATGAATTTCATCATACCTTGATTTTCACTCATCTGTGTTCAGGTTTTATTCTGGGGCTCCCTAACACACCTTTCTTCCTCTCTCTCTTTCCTTTTCTTTCTTTGTGTCCTTTCAGACAGACGATTTGGATATTGAACTAGAGAATGCTGCTCACTATATGCTGTTTGCTGCAGCTGCTTATGGCTGGCCCTACTATATATACACCAACCCATTTACTGCGCTCTGTAAGCTCAATGGTGACTGGTAGGTGCAATCAAGAGCTTAAAAATACATAGCTGCCTTTTATTTAACTAGCGTTATCAGAAATAAAAAAAAACAGTATTTTTGTTGCATTAGATTATATCACTCTTTGGAGTACATAAGCTTGACTGGTAGATTTATCTTTCACAAATTCAAACATCAAAGTAGAAACAAAATTCTAACATCTTTCCACCTTCAGAAACAGAATAGCTTTTGTTTCTTAAAATTCATTTAGCAAAATGGCAAAGGAAGAATTGGAATTAAACCAAACATGTTTTAAAATGAGGCTTTTTAGAGCTACCTTTTGGGCACATACGTATGCATAGAAATAAAAGTGTATCAACAGCTTTCCCTGTCTTAAAGGAATTAGCAAATGTTACCTGTCCCTGCAGCTTCAATTTTATTCCCTTTGCCCCCTTCGCTCAAAAAAAATGTTGACAGTCAGTATTGAAGTATGCATAATGCTGTGTAAGATTACTGTATATTTAACTGACCACGGATGTAACCATGATTTTCATAATGAAATTATTTAACCTATTGAAATATAAATGACTTGGAAAAAAATAATCACTTAATACAAAGGATAGAACACAAGATAAGCCTGCTGTACAGAATTTGGTTTGAATTTTATTTTTGCTTGTTTTTATTTTCTGTTCTTGGCCTGTAGTCTTAAGAATTCTTATTGCACTGTTTGCTCTGCTGATATTCCTGTAGCAGTGGCATATTTGCCAGTCTTCCAACTGAAAATGTATGGCGTGCTGCTCAGACAAAACCACGTTTGTTGGCAGAGGTGACATCTTGTGTCAGACTACTGGTACTATAAAAAAAAAAAAAAAAAGAGCAGTTGATTCCTGGCAGAAATCCTTCTGCAAATGTAGCTGTTTTATTCCTTGAAAGGAAACCTAAAAAAATATGAACCTGAAAGTTTTTCTCTTCTGTGTTTGTTAGTTGCAGAAATAGACCAACAGATTCTGATATAACTGGCAGTGATCGTCATAGCTTTCACTTTGGATCCATCCTAAAAATAACAGGACTGCAGTACAGAGACTTCATTCATATCAGTTTTCATAACAAGGTAAACAATCTGGACAGACATTCAGCAAAACAACTTAATGGTTAATTCAGTGAAAGCAAGGGGTGAAGTTTCTCCTTTGCCTTCAGCATTTATAATGTGCAAGATGCAAAGCCAAATGTAACAGGCCCTGAAACATTCAGTTCTGATTTTTTTTTCTAATATAAAGTGACAGCCACAAAACGATTGACCTAAGTCTGTCTCAGTGTTGCAATAAGGGCACTTACAATAATTTGATAAGAACATAATTCAGCTTCTTTCCATAATGCAATAAAGACAGCTCAATGAGAGAGCTTTCAGAAGGTGAGAACAAATGCTTACTCTTACAAAAAGTTGGTCTCTTTACTGATTACTGTTTTCCCCTCCAGATCTATGAGATTCCATTTTTTGTTGCTTTGGATCACAGAAAAGAAGCTATTGTGGTTGCAGTGAGAGGAACCTTGTCTTTTGAGGTATTCATCTGATATATACATATATATATAGAAATGGGTGAACTCCTAGTATCTAGAGACAATTGTGTTAACGCTGGCACATGTTAAAACAACTCAATCAGAAGTCTGAGTCTTCCAGGCTGAAGTTGTAATCCCTCCTGTCCTTGGATGGGCAATATTCTCTGTACCACTGGAAGAGTGCGTGGAGGGCAGGCAGTGGTAATTCCTTTTTCCTGTGGGTGGAGGTGCATTTGTAATGTCTGTGATTGCAGCTGGGAAATAGTTTCTGAAATCTGAATTTGAATTGTGGATATGTTTTCTTGGATGGTGGTTTACGGTAGGTTGTGTTTTGTTGTTCCCTAACTTGGAGGATGTTCCTGTGACAGTGTTGAGTAGCAGAGCGTGACCGGTGAAGCCCCGCAGAGAGGTCTGACAGAAGCTGTCTTGTTTACAGGACATTCTCACTGATCTGTCAGCAGATTGTGAAGACTTGACGCTGGAGGATGTTCTAGAGAATGGCTTCGTGCATAAGGTATGTGCAGTCTGTAGCTGTTTATAAATCATCTCAGCAGTTAGAAAACTATAAACACCTGGGATCCTTTAGTTAAACAGGAAGAGTATTCTCCTTGTGAGATGGATTGCACAAATTATTCCAATGGCTTGGTTGTTGCATCAAATACTGCCTCTGGAACTGCAAGGTAGAATTTGTAATCCTCTTGTCAGACTTTATGTCCTTATTAAATATTTCAAAAACTTTTTAACCATTATGTAGAAGACCACCTGGTTTTAAGTAGACCTCTGTCAGGAGCATGTTAAAAGAGAAGACCAGCTTTGCAAAAAGAAAATTGTCCTGTGATGGTGTTGCATGTAAAGTATACATGTATCACACTTCAGATTAGATGCACCCTTCTCTTCTAACTTTAAATGCTGTCTTGTAGGGAATAACTCAAGCTGCAAGTTACATCTATCGGAAGCTAATAAATGATGGAATTTTAAACCAGGCTTTCACAATTGCTCCAGTAAGTTACCTTCCAAATAATTTGGTTTACTAGAAGAATTACACAAAGCTTTTTCTGTGTCCGTCTATGTTTCAGTCTTCTCTTTCTGTCCATAGGAATATAAACTTGTGATAGTTGGTCACAGTTTGGGTGGTGGAACAGCTTCCATATTGGCGATCATGCTCAGGAACTCTTTCCCAACATTAAGATGTTATGCCTTTTCTCCTCCAGGAGGACTTTTAAGGTAAGAGACTTCTGTTATTTGGTTCTGTGTCTAAGACGCAAAATCTTCAAGGTGGTTGGCAAATATATTAGATGGTAATTCAGAGTTTGACTGTATTGAGTTTGTTTGTACATTCTCCTCTAGAATTAGTTTTGCTCCATCTGAAGTTACAGATGAGTTCTTGGGGGAATATTACAGAATAAAATATATCTAATTAATTCTGTCAGATAGTACAATTAGAGTTTAAAATAAATGTTTCAGAAATAAAATGCTCGCCCTACTAATCTAGCTTGGTCCATTTGATACCTGCACTTACCATTGTAATCGGCATTGAAATTACTCTGTCACCTGTAGCAAGTAGGTCTGAAAGCCTAGCAAAGAACTGACTGCAAATGCTGCTGCCTTTGCCACATATTTGTATTTTTATTGGATGATGATGATAAAACTAAAGTGTGCATCTCTCTTCAGTGTATCTAAAGTGCTTTTTTTTTTTTTTAAGCAAATCACTTGCAGATTACACTAAGCACTTCATTGTTTCAGTCATTGTTGGAAAGGACCTTGTTGCAAGGTGAGATGGAAATATTTCTAAATTATTCTTTCAGGGATGCGCTAGATTGCCAGAGTAGGAGGCTGTTCTTTACTTTTTTCTGTGTGTGTTTAAACAGGTTAAGTATGCCCAACATGGAGGATTTAAAGAGGAGAATAGTGAGAATTGTGGCAAACTGCAACAAACCCAAGGTAAGTAAATGCAGTTAAAAGTCAGTGGAATTGTTAAGCCCCAGCTGTAATGAAGTGACAATGGGTGTGTGTATTTTTGGTCTTAAGGATGAGAGTTACAATTGTGTTTTGGAACAAAGTGTTTGGTTTTAATTCAGCAACATTTGTGTTTGTCTCTTATCCTATAAAGCTGTCTTGTTGGAAATTAAGATACAGCAAGACCTGGGAGATACCAGTGCACAACATCCAAGACCTGAAATGATGTTTGCTAGTTCTGCTGATAAAGGAAACTAATAAAAAAAGGAAAAGAAGGAAAAAAAACCCATCTAAAATGATGAAAAACTCAGTGAGATTACTTACTTTAATAAGCATTTAGTATCAATAAGTAAACAAATTAGTGTTTTTATTTAAATGTTACCTTCAGAATTAATTTCAAAAGCAAATATTTCTCTGTTATGGTGTTAATTGCTTACCTCTTTTTACTGTTAGTGAGAAACACAGTTTTGAGAGTTCTGGAAAAGTGTGGTGTCAGGCAAGATGATACTGGAGATACAGAGGAGAGGCTTAAAGATTCAGAACTGCCATTTCTGAACATCTCAAGTCAAATCTGCTGTACCCAAAGGATTTTTATGTAGCGCCAGGAGGAGGAGTCATGTAGAGGGCCTGGGTGATGTGTTAAATACAGAACAGGATAACGGACAATTAGAAGTTACAGGTTCAAGAAAATGTAAATCTGCAGAGCAGAATCTACACAGAATAATTCAACTCGTAAAGACTGTAATGTTTCCTGTAGTGTTACTGATATCTTGTGTTAGATATCACTGAAACAGATATTACTGTGGGAAAATTCAGAAGGATTTTCTCAAACAAAAAGTTTGGGGAGCATGTGCATGCAGTCCTTTTTAATGTTTTAATTGTAGTTTCAGATGATGTGGTGCAAGCACTCAACTAGTTACTTGAAGAGATGCCAAATCTCAATTCAACTGTTTTTCTTTCTGAATTCAGTACCAGATTTTGCTGCGGGGGTGTTGGTACGAAGTGTTTGGAGGAGATCCAGATAACTCCCCAACGGAGCTGGATGGTAGAAACCAAGACGCCCTCACCCAGCCACTTCTGGCTGAGGAGAGTTTGATGGTTCGTCGGTCACCTTCATACAACGCCCTTGAGGATGAATCGCACTTAAATTCACCACCTCAGTATCCTCATCTCTATCTTCCTGGAAAGATTATCCATATTGTAGAAGAATCCAGCTCTAGGAGGTAAGTAGAATAATGAATACCACTGTCTTTTTTTCCTAAAATCTACTTAAAGCTACTCCGCACTTCCCAAGTACACGTTCCCAGCTCTGCTTCTCATCTGCGTCTCCAATACCCATCTTTGGCTATTTAGCATCAGCCAGCTTTTCTGTTTTTATTCTGTGCCTCCTTGCTTCCTTCTGTTTCACCTAAAGCCCTGGAAACTTTCTCCACACCTGCGTGCCTTACTCTGCCTGTCTATTGCACGTGCTCAGGGGCTGGTTTTAAACAATAAGACTGTTAAGCTCAGCGCAGGCACGCTGCAGTTCCTACCTGAGACTGCAGATCTTGCGGTCTTATCTCTTGATAGCAGTGAAGTGATAACAAAATACCTAGTTACTGAGTACTCATCAATATTGGTGATGAGAAAGAGGCCAAATATTGCCAATAATACCAGCATGGCCAGGGTGGAGTTGCCCCAGTGACCAGTGTGCCCGTGCAGCCTCTAGTTTCCTGTCCTTTGGTGCTGTTTTGTGGATGCAGGAAGGTGACACAAAGACAACAGAAAAGCTGAAACTGCTGGAAGGGTGAGGACTGTGGTTTTGTGGTGGCAATGTTGTGTTTAGGGTTTTCTTTGTGTTTTGTTGATGTTGGGTTTTTACACAAAACAACCTGAAACAGCCCAGGCTAGAGAGTACTTGATAGCCTCTCCTTTCATTCTGAAACAGAAATAAGAGCATCTGTAACTTGCCCAAGACCATGTTACAAGAAAAAAAAAACTGTACCTCACGGAAGCGGTTCCTCCCGTTAAGTAGATTAGTATTTTATTTAAGTTTCACATCTTTAACAATTTTAATACTGGTTTTACAAGTTAGATACTTGTAACACCTGTGACCTGGCAGGTTTTCTCAGTGGCTGTGCCTCTACTTTACTTCTTTGAGTTCATTTCTTTTCCTTCATTTACTCCACAGCACAGCAGTTAATGTTTTTTTTTTAATTGGCCTAGCACACCCAAGCCCCCATCATGTACCGGTCTGTAAAATGAAATCCTAAATGCTTCACATGTGCAGCATTAAATCTGATCTCTTCTACTGCTGCCAGTCTAGCCTCTAGTCTCCTACGGACACCACTGAGACTTACTCCCTAAATTTGACACTGATGGTGTGACAGTGCCATGTTTAACCCCTCACCGCCCTTTGCTCAGCCTGTGTTCTGCATGTCATTGAGCAGGACTGTTCAATACCTTCTTTCCCTGTGAAGGCGCGGGATAAGTTGATTTAGTTCTGCCTTTAGGGACGTTGCATGGCAGCGTTTCCAGCTGTTCCCTGAAGGGCAGAACTGTAGCTCCTTGGGAGCCCACCTTCCTGCTGGGAGAAGGTTCCAGTTCCTCCCTGAGCATGGGGATTTTGGTTTGGTTTTTTGTGTTTTTTTTGGTTTGTTGTTTTTTTTTTTTTTTTCTCCAGGTTGTGCTCTTCAGATATTAAATACACAGCGAGATGGTCAAACGAAACAGTCTTCAGCAGCATTTTGATAAGTCCCAAGATGATAACAGACCACATGCCAGACGTTGTGCTCAAAGCTCTGAACAGTTTGTCTCAGGAACGTGGATCTTGTATTTCTTGTCAAACACGAGAATGTAACACCAACGTAGTATAACCACAGCTGGAAGAAGAGGTGTGGGTTTTTTTTTTTAATTGCAGGTTTCAGGTATTCAGGACACATTCTGCTTTCAGCCATGAAGTGGATTTCAGTACTTTTCTCACATTGCATAACCTAACCAAGGGTCCTAATGCCCTTGCCTCTGTGGTGACCTTGAGTAACACGATGCTGGGTAAAGCAGATTTTCTATTTATGCTGAAAGAACAGTGTGATGCAGCCTGTGCACGCTGGCGCACAAGAGCCAAGGTGTCACCTGAATACTTGACCAAAGCAAGTGTGTGAGGACAGCTTGGCCTACTCATTAGAGCAAGGCCCCGTCGGACATTCAAAAACAACAAAAAAATCCAGTTCTGCTTCAAAGGCACTTCAGCTCCTTGTCCTAGAGCCCTACAACCAACCTTGGCAGAGCCTGGTGGGCGCTGCATGAACAGTGCACAGAGAGCAGCACTGCACTGCGCGAGGGCTGCGCCGGCTCCGCAGCTGGAGGTGGGTGAGTGAACACAGCTGCGGCAGGTGGGAGCGTGCAGGCAGGCTGCCCACGATGGTTTTTAATCAGGCAGTGGGGATTGATTGCACTATTTTTCTTACAGTGGTAGTATCCTGGGAAGGGGGGGAGTGTTGTGGTTAAATGCTGCTTGGACATACATGTGCAATATTTTTCCATCTACCTGTCTATTTGTTGATCGACATGGCTACTTTATTGATTTTAAATTAAACTAATACTATAACTACTTAATGAGAGGGGAAAAAAATATATTGTTCATGCCCTAGCATCATCTGAGTCACTAGCTCTAGCTCTGAATACCAAGAGCACTGATCTAACTCTGCCCAGAAATAATAATAATAAAAAAAAAAGTATAACCAGTTCTACTGCCTTTTTAAAAGATGGATTCCTCATTTTTAGTGTATCTATTTTAATTTTTTTTTTAAAGGCTCAGCAGCATTTCTTATAAAAAAAAACCTGAGATAAGTAAAAGTAAGATGATATGATTGAGAATAAACCATGTGGATGTTTTTTTTTGCTGTGATACTTAATATGGAGACAAAATAAAATGTTATTAAAACTCGCCTCACTCTGTTCAGGGATGCTGGGTGGGAGGCAAAAAGCTATAGCTCAGAGCTGGTCAAACAGCCAGAGGCTGTGCAGCAAGGTCGCCAGGGGTGCATAAGCAACAGCAGGAGCTAGGAACAACCTAATGCCAGGCCTCTGAGGAAATGTTGCCAAGTCCTGTAGTTTCTGGTGCTTAAGATCGGGACCATTGAAAGAGCCTGTGGGTAGCACACACAGCCGAGGAGACAAGGACACCGCACTGCTGGTGGAACCAGGAGGAGATCACTTCCTTCCAAGGTACAAGAATGAGAACACTTGCTCAGAAACTGAAACGTTACCACACAAGTGATTCAAGGATTTATTAAGTCATACATGCAAAACATACTGCTAATTGCATTAGCAAAAGATCAATGTAAAAACTTCACAATTTTGCAACTTTTATTTTTAAATTTTGCTTTAGTGGTTGAAAGGGTGTAGTTCAACATTGTATTCCTGCCTGTTCAGGCTGTACAGAACATTAGCACTAATTACAGAACCTCACAGACCCAAGTTACCAGTACTCAATCTATGCTGCACATGTACATGTAGTGACAGAAAGAACACTTGGCTGCGTTAGTAACGTTACAGTGGGGGGGAGATCTGGCAAACTGATATTCGAGAAGGTTCATAGATTATAGAGGTTTAAAATATAAAAATCACTAGAAAGTATAAAGCTGTTTCACATGATTTTTACATCTAGTTAATAGCCTAAAAAGCTCCTCAGAAAGCATATAACTTATGGGTCAGAAATAGCAGGAAAATAAGGAAGATATGCTTGAACATTCTACTCTAAAAAAAAAAAAAAGCAAATTTCTCTAATCAGAAAGGTTTTTAAAATACAAGTTATATTGCTCAGTAAGAAGAGATTCTACAAGAAAAGCATTTACTACACAACAGTTGTGGGAATGACTGGTTCAGAACTGTACCTCAATGAATGCCCTACTTGAAATTCAAAGGAATTTACCCATGAACACCAACCTCTCTTCCACTACTGCACCTCTGGGAAATGGTCACCGATTTTCACCTGCACTAAAAGTCAATTCAGTTTCAGCTACCCTGGCAGTGTAGTGTAAGTTGAGCTGTACAGTGTCAAAATACTGTCTGGCACTAGCATTTGATCCAACCCCTATTTCACTTCTCCATCACAATACTATGCTGTCAAAAGGACTAGATACACTTCAATAATATTTATTTTTTAAATCACAGCAGCAAGAACTAGATTGCAACCAAGCCCTTACCAACGATAAAGCATTTTACACTGTGACTCAAGGGTGTCAGTCATTGTCAAAGATTTAGGTTTGATATACAACGCTATGCAATGACTGCGGGTTGAGAAAACATTTAATAATAAAACACATTAGAGTGCAGTGTTTTCCTAATTATAGGGTACTGTTACTTACTGTGAAAAACTAGAAAGTGTTGTTGCATTTCCTAACAGAAATTAGAGTAATCTTCAAGAAGAACCTTTAAAAAACAGTTTAGTGCTTAGTGTTCGTAGCACAACAATGGAACTTAGTTCAGCAGATAGTTTGGCAACACTTAATTGAGCAAGAATAGGATTTTAAAAATAAGGCTTTTCATCGGCTTGTCTTTTCAGGAGTTTGCTTTTAGGAGAATGGAAGGTAACTTTCATACTTTAAACAAATGAACCCATGAAATTGTTGATTGGTTTAAGAATTTATGGAAGAGAACTAATTTATAACAGAAAAACTTGGCATTGAGTGTGAATGCTCCATTGTTCTGAGCAAAGCACAGGGCTGGGAGGGGGTGGGGGAGGGGAACATTTACAGCAGGAGACATTTTCTCTTCCTCTTCTTTACCGGAGGGGGGCAAAGAACTGCTCGAATAGCTTCATCAAACACTGTCTTGAGGCCTCGCTGCGTAAGTGCTGAGCATTCTAGGTATTTCACTGCACCTGTGGAAAGCAAAAAGTCAATTACAAAGCAGTTTTCCACAACTAGAGCAGCACTGCTTCTGGCTCACTCCATGACACAAGCCAGGCGTTTATTTTAGTGAAGGTGCACCATCTTCCACAAACAAAATTCAGATGATGTCAACAACCCCCCCGTTGCCATCATACCGATCTCTTTTGCCATGGCAAGGCCCTGTGGGTAGGTGATTGGAGTCAGCTTCTTCTCCTTCAGTTTTTCAATAGTGTCCTTGTCATCCCGGAGATCGAGTTTGGTGCCCACTAAAATGATGGGGGTGTTGGGGCAGTGGTGCCGCACCTCAGGATACCACTGCAAAAAAACAGCGACGGTTGTGTGTGTGGGCAGAGTTCCAGGATGCTTTCAAGAGTCAGTCAAAGAGTAAAGAGGAGAATGCAAGACCCCCCCCTTAAGGCAGCATTAATAGGAAGAACGTACAATTGCAAGACATTTTTAATTTCCACATACTTTATAATTTACCCTTTCAAGGGCTGTATTTTTTCCCCACACTGGAAAACCCTGATCTGCACTTCCCCCACCCCCAGAGACGACCCCTCACTTGTGAAGTCTCCGCAGTGCCCCAGAGCTGAGCCGTCCAAGCACACGAACGACAGCGGCAGGAGCAGGGCCACGTGCTGGAATGCTGGCTGCTTCAACAACCCAGTGCTATCAATCTCATCTTTACATGGATTTGTTTTTTAATATTTTTCTTTAAATTGCAATAAAAAGAACATTCCTGTTTGTGATATTAGCACCTTCTTGTCTGAAAACTCTTGAACTACTGTTATCCTATCAACACATCAAGGAACAACCCACACCATGTTTCACATGCGCTGAACTTCCGTGACTTAAAAGTTATCCGAATGGATTTCTGCCTTTTCAAACTACATTTCACGTTGCCTGCCAAAAAAAATAATCACCTAATATTTTCTAGACACTGCTGTAGAGTGAACACTATGTTGAACCCTTAGGAATGAAACAATACCAGCACGTACTTACCTTAGCACGGACATTTTCAAAGGAAGCAGGACTCACAAGGGAAAAGCAGATTAAGAAGACATCCTACAAAACAAGTTGATAGCAGTCAGCCCAGCACAGCAACCACTATAAAATCTCCCGAAGAGGCCAGTGTCACCAGCACCTACATCACACCTGCAAAAGGCAAGCTCGAGGATGCAGCTGCACATGACAACTACAGGTAGCTTTCCCAGTGGGGACTCTGCGCCCAGGCAGCTGCAAGCAGACGCAAAGTGGGGGCAGAGGGGGAACGGCGGACACCACCAACAGCCTGGAATCAATCGCGTTTATCATCAGCTAGTGCAGCAGCCAGCAACTAAGATGCTAATATCATTGTACTGCAAGATTTTTTCCCCCTAAATATTTTTCCTCACTGATATTCAGGAAAAAAAAACAGCCAAAAAAGCCCAACACTTCAGATCCTTGACAAATGCAGAAAGCAACGAAGAGTCGCTAGACTGGCTTCTAAACTGGGGTTGGATGCTCTTTGCAGAATTCCAAGTGATTTAAACCTTGAAAGACATGTAACTTGTCAGCACAGGATGTTGCCAAGTGTTACTGTTGGCACCGATTTTTAAAATATGAATATACTATTAATATGCTACTCTAAAGGACTCTTAAATATACTACTCTAAAGTAGTCTTAAATTGCAAAGGCAATTATATATACAGTATGGAATAAAAACCATCCAATGATAATTTACACAGTTATTACTTCCATGCCAAATCAGAAGAGTCTTCTGTCACTTCTACAGAATGGAACGTCAGCATAAAAAGATTTCAGAATTTCTCTATTAACCAAATTAGGATTGAGACGGGTATTAAAAACTTTGAGGCATGACACTAGTTCCCTCCTTCCCTTTCTAAATTATGAGAAAGCAGAGAGAAAAGTGATTGTTTCAGAAAACTTATACATCTTGCTTTTCAGCTGAAGGTAAAAGAAAGATTGTATGTAGGAGCAGGTACAAACACTTTAGAGCACATTTACACAAACTGCTGGACTGTACACACTTCAAAAAACAATGAGCTTCATACATGACACGCTGTACTCTACATTCAGAATAACAGCAAAATTAAACAGATGAAGATTGTAATCTTGCTGTATGACCCAAAAGTCAAGAAGCATCTCTCAAACAAGCTCAACTTTCCCCAACCTACCTCTTCGTCCACACTTATTCTGGTACCAAATGTGTTGCGGAATCAGGCGTTTCAGAATGTTAGTTGATTGTGCTGCATTTCAAGGCATTTTGTTAGGTCAGCATCTGACGTCTGCACTGCTAAGCACTTGCAACCCAGTTGTTCATGCATCACCCCAACAAGTTTCCGTAGCAGTGTCCCAGAAGAAGAAAGAAATGACATCAAATAATGTGATACTATGGCCACTACTTCTGTTCTCCAATTCTGTGGGTTTGCGGTGACTGAAGTTCTGCACACTAGGCAGACTCTCTCTTCTACTACCTCCAGAAATCAAAAAATTTGGTATATTATTTGAAGATTTCAGGTGTCTTGCACACTCTTAATAAGTAGGAGGAAAAGCTATTTATTTGCAAGAAGGTTTTGTATTCGCAACTCATATATTTGGTAACAAGAGTTCTCAGATCTAGCAGTTCAGTAGTTCCAAGAAAAGTGGTTGTTTAAAAAATAGGGGCCAATTTATCACTATCGTAAGCAAGACGAGAGAACTTGGAACTGAAGTTTATTTAAAGTTTTACATACGGCAATAGGTTGATCTGTCAGACTGGAAGATATATTCTTACCATTGGTTCCTCCAACCTAATAACAGTAGGAGATACAGTTACTCCTAAAACGGATTTAAGGGAAAACGTTCTCAACAATTTCTGCTCACAAATGTTCACAACATGGCTTTTCTTCTGAAGAGAGATGCTGCCCTGCAATTCAGCACAACCAACAACCTGCATCCAGAACAGAGCACCAGACTTCCCCATAAACCCGTACACCTCTGTCTGCACTGTCAGAGGAAACCTGCAAGAGCAAATCTCTCACGAAAAGCATCCTCCTAACTTAATTTTCTTTTTGGTTTGGTCTCCTGAGGAAACAAAGTTAACCTCCTTTTCTGACCCAAGTTCTTCCTTCCCCAACCATTCTGAAATACTCAGATTTCAAATGCATTCAGGAGAAGGTATTAAATTCCTGTATATTTTAAGAGGAAAAAAAATATGAATGAGGGAAAAAAGTTACAAATTAATGCCTCTACTATGGCAAAACCCTTCCTGTGAAGTTAACAGCTGCTGAGCTGCTAGGTGGCTAATTGAGATACACACTGGCCAAGTAACCAGCAATACCTGCTTTCCCCACGCCCAGAACATAGTTCAGGAGCACGTGTAAGGAAAGAGAGGGCCGGGAGAACAGGGGTGAACATGGGAGAGGTGAGTTTTGTGGGGTATGGTGAAGGAAGGGGGAGGCTGAACACAGAGCCTAAAAAAAGTCAGGCTTCATCAGCCCCACTGTTCTGTTCCTCTGCGTTTTTCTGTCCTTCAAGTGATGATGAATCTCGCATATTGCACAAGTCTAAAGTTGGAAGACTGCTTCATAAGAAGTTCAAGACTTTCCACCCTGTTTCATTTCCTGCTGTAAAGAACAAATAACTGAAAGTACTTCAAACTTCTACTTAACAGTTATACAGGCTTACGCAGAAAAGACTTTTTTTCTCAAAAGCATACTTAGATTGACACGGAGTTCTTTCACAGTCTATCAGACAGCCACAGGTATTTTAGCAGGCTGAAAACATGCACGTGCATTCTGTCCCTTTGTCACTGGGGAGGAACAATATTCACCCTTACAACTCTCTTTTCTTACACTATTGATTGATCTTGCCACACACTTTTTTCTACCCTGAGATACTTTAAAAAAATATTTTTATGATGTAAACAAAGCTTAAGTTATCCTGAGTATCCTATAAATATCTAAATTGTTTCTCTTCCTAGAAAAGGCAGATATTTGTGGCATTTCTACTAGATTTGCCTACAACTGGGATGTTCACATATATCTTTGGTATCGTAACTGATGGGAAAGCCTAATTGTAAGAGTTAGTGAGCTGCAAATTAAGGAAAATAGTAAGTTAAGACATTTTACTTTAAAAAGCACCAGAGTTCATTAATAAGATTCACACTATTTGCGAGAGCAGTTATGCTGTACAATAACTGGAACAATTTTGCATTTTACATTATTAGCATTTAAAATATATATATATTTGATAGCTAACAACAGCAGCAATCAAAGCCAAAAAAACCTGCAAGTCACCATCTTCTTTGACTTACAGCACAGTGCCACCAGATAAAAGTAACTGGTCTGAAGAGACTAGAAAACCAGTCTCTACAACAGTTAACCGTAGCTGGCCGCACTGGAAATAGAAGAGCGGATTACTTCAGCATTTTCCTGACCCAAGGAAAGATGCAGCATGCAGACAGGACTTAACCAGTTGCAAGCAGGGAAGACAGAAGCACATTTATATTGATGTTACAGCACAAACTAGAATAAGTAATAAAATGGGCACAGCCCCTAAGTACATTGGAAAGCTCTGTCAGCCTCTGTCAATACCAGAATATCTTCATTCAGCACTGCCTCTCACACTTAGAACATCCTCACAGACACTAAACAGTATCAAGTGCTTAGCAGTGACAGTGTCAGGTTGCAGCCAAACATCACGACTGAAAACAAAAACAAACCCTGCTTTTGGCAGACATGCTAACCTTAAAATAGACAGACTAGCTGATGGGACTATTCACCAAGGGCTTTTTGGTTTTGTTTTGGGGTTTTGTTTGGTTGGATGGTTTTTTCTTGTTTTAAATCAAGCACTCGAGTTGATTCTGAGGCTGCAATTACACAAAAGCCAGCGTGTATCAGCGCACACAAATACACAAGCGTGCAAATTTTAACGCTGGTACAACTGTACACACATCGAAGTTTATCACAGCTACAGCACATGGGATGAAGGAAGGTAGCTTGCAACAAGTCACTGTTACTAATAAATACAACTCCAGATGTGACAGCGTTGGCCACATGTTCAAAAAGAAAAAACTTTTACGTTAGACAAAGCGGTACAGATTCTTTCTAGTTTCACACTGTGGTTCTTACTGTTTGCGGATAGGAGAGTGGACGTAGCCTGTCATAGTCCTCTTGCCCAGCTGTATCCCATAAGCCCAGATTGACCGGTTTGCCATCAACCATTACATTGGCAGAGTAGTTGTCGAAACTAAAAAAATAAAGAGTTACCTGCATTAGCTTGCAGTCAAGGACTTTTTCCTGAAGTCCTAACTGGGAACACTACGAAAGGAAACATTTTCATTGCATCCTTCTGCTCCTCAGAAACAGTAAAGTTGTTTTTTAAATACTGAGTCTGGTTTTGGGTAACGGAAGGAAAAAAATACACACAACAGAGTTGGTCCAGTCAGAACAGAAGTCATCTTTTTCATTGCTTTTCCAAAGGAAGGGTTCATCTTGATAAACGCAGGAAAGCAGGTGATGCAGTTAGCAAGCACTTCCCAGTCTTAGTGGGGCATTCAGCAAGTTAACCTCTCATTTTGCAAGACTTACAACAGAAGATACACGAGTAACAACCAAGGAGTCCTTAATGACAACAGTAGGTATGGAAAAAACCTTACTAATCTAATCCTGCTAATCATAAACCTCTCCAATGGGATGCCAAAGCTAATAACCAGGGGCCAGCAGAGGCAGGATTTTTATCTTGTAACTACTGCAGGCACAAAGGTTTTAATGACTCACCAAGGCTAAACTAAGTTCACTGGGAATACAAGCATACTGGAATGCAAAAATCTGGATTTAAGACCAAAAATCATAGAATCATTAAGGTTGGAAAAGACCTCAAGGATCATCAAGTCCAACCCAACACCAAAAAGAGGAAACAGGAGTAATTAAGACAACAAGGCCTTGGTAGGATAAATGAAGGCATCTGAAAATCGCATTAGAATGTATTTTGTTTTCTGGAAAACTCATTAGTACTTGTGGAGAGCAAGACAGCCAGACAAATATAGACACATCCGACCAGGGCAAAGCAGCTGCTCACGTATAAAATGCTTCCCCCCAACAAACCCTCAAAAAGAGAACTACGCTAATACCAATACTGACAAATCCTTACATGCAAGAAAACGGGAAGCACCAAAATAAATGTATCCCCACAGTCACGCCTGAGGAGCTACAGCACTGTGGCTGGCTTAGCACAGGGTTGGCACAAAAAGTGGAAGGAACAAAAACCCAACATCTCCAGTCATGCAAACCAGCTATTTCTGACTATGGCACGATGTTTTAAGCTGTTTAGCCTTGGGGCTGCTTGTTATGAATTATATTAAAGACAGAAATAACACATTATTTTAAAAGAGAACAGCATCTGATAAAATGCTAGTGAACGCTAGTCTCTAACAAGCTAGGCCTAGTGAGCAGAGGGAGCACGAGCAAGCACTGGTCCGACTGCGCTGAGCAGTAAAAGCCCAGCGTGCTTCTCCTTACACACACCTAGATACTCTGTTCAACATTTAGGATAAAACTTAAAGGGTGCTTGCAGCCAATTCAAACAATTCAAATAAGGAATTTGGAATGGCGGTAAACAGAGAGAAGTTGACATAAGTGAGTTTTTAGGATTTTATAAGTACTTACACAGTGGGTATATATTCTCCAGGGAATGCATTGGTTGTGTAACTGATGAGTAGGCATGTTTTACCTACAGCACTGTAAAAAGAGAAAGTTCACATGTAAAAAACATTCATCTTGAATAATTAGAAATAATATTCCTTTTAGGCAAGAAGACTGATTACATCCAGTCATCTAAGGAACAACAGAGTGTCAGGAGTCACTACCATGCAGGGAAACAGCTAATAAACTGTAGCCTTAAGATTGGCAATGAAAACACACCTAATATAAACATCTGTCTTGTGAAGTGACAAATTACCAAATTTTGTTAATCTTTAGACCAAAAAACCCCACAATATTAGTAAGACTGCTAACATCTGCTAGTCACCTGACTGTATACTCAGCAAGACCACGTTATTCCAACTCCCTCAAATTAAAAACCAAAAGTATTTCCAGATACCCTTTACACTATTCCAAAACTGTTATCTTTTCCAGAAAATTGTATACTTTTACATAAGTAATGTTTGAAAAAGCTTGAAAAGTATAATTTCTCAACACATTGTTACTTTTGAGTAGTTGAGGAAAAAATACAAATTCTAATCCTCACAATATTTATTGCTATTGTAAAATGACACTCCCCATGCATTCATCAACTATTCAAACATTTCATAAACTGATTTAAAGATACATTACACTCCAGTATTGGAGAACTTGGAATGCTGAACCTTTCCCCACAGATTATTTCTAAACAGCCTCAAAGCGGGGCAGGACAAGGTCCTGTTCCAGGTTTCCTTCCAAACTCTGGCAGCCAGCTCCTTCCCTCTCCACTCTCCTCATCACGTATCTAGAGTCAAGCATTAGATTAACAACACCACTGAACTTTTGTTACAGTTTCAATTTAAGGTTTGGAAAACTTTAAATTGGACCATATTTCTTTTTTTTTTTTTTAATAGACTCTGCAAAGAGTGTTTCTGACCCTGCAGACTGGTTCTCATGCTGGCTTCTCCCCTGAGGAGCGTAATCCTTCAACAGCGTGAGAGATTCCAGAGGCGGGTGTGCAACTAGATCCTCAAAAGCGATAGTGCCCAGCCAGCCTTACAGTCCTCCCAGTCACTCTCCTCAAACAGACAACTCCCATGCAAGGAAAACCCTGGTGTTTATCATGACAACAATTTGCTCAAAGCAAGTCAGCAGTAACTCAAACCCAGCTGTACTTACATGTATCATCTTGCCATTAGTATTAGGTTTGACTCATAAGCCTCTTGAACTAAATCTTTCACAATCTGAAGGAACTCATTCAAGCTTTAGTATGGAACTACAGTTAATTAAAAAACAAAAACCAAACAAACCACAAACCAAACCCAAGAACCAAATGCTATTGCTAAAAATACCTTATTATCCTATTATTATTAGCTTTTGCAGAGCAAGGAGAAAAGAAACCCCTCACAGAAACAAGGTTTAGTTAAGGGCTTACTAGCTCTCCAACTGCAAACATTTTGAGGCATTCATATCTGAATTCTACTGTGTATCTTTCACTTAAATCATGGCATTTCCCGTCTTGGTTTGGAAGCATGTGGACTGTCCCTTCACTTCCCAAAGACCATCTTCAAAACATTATTTGAAATTACTTAACATTAACCAACAGCCTTACCTGGTGACTCACAATTTGAGGCCGGTTAAGTAAACGAGCTTTGTCACAACCATGAATTGCTGTGTATGTTGTAGCTCAATCTGTAACACGTCTCTCCATTAAACGTTAAGCCGCTCCATACCGCTTTAGCCCAAGAAGTTATCTGATAGCAGCATCTGACAACATTACTTAAATGCTTGAGCTACAAAAGAGTTGCTTCAGTGTGCACAATTATCTAGGATTTTATCCTACATTCCCATTTTTTAATTGTAATTGTATGCTTCTGAGCTGACTCTTAGCATAAAATCCCATCTGCTGCAATTCTCTCTCATCATACCACGTAGTTTTCCACGCCACTTTTCACGCCTGCTTCTAAGGAAACAAGATGCCAGCTCCCTGCAGTCTGAGATTTTTTTTCCTTTGAGCACGCACTCTCTTTTACCAAGCTATAACAACAACAAAAAAGGGGACATTCAATTCTCTTCTTGATAAAAACAACCTCTAAGCATTTCCCTGTAATAACAGGCTTGAGATACTTGTGCTCCAAAGTAGGAGAGGGATTAACTATTCAAAAACTTCTGTGGGAAAGAATTGGGGAGCAGTGTAACACCACAGCTAAGCTAATTTAACAGCTGTCACCAGAGGAGATCCCATCTTACCTCCTGCACTAGCACTTGGCAACTCCGTAACCAGCCAGAACAGTCAAGGAAAGCTGTTCAATCTGCCTCCCCCAAAGGACAACTTGCTATGTTAGCTCCCCGAGCGATCAGTTAGATCAGTTTGAATACACTGATGATTTGCACTCAACAGCACCAAGTGGCCTACTCTGGTCCAGCTTATAAAGGGAAAACGTGAAAACCTCTGCAACATCGAGAGGAACAAACGCCCGACTCTTCAGGCAACTTCTTGAGGTGCAGAGGCTGCGTGTTCTCACGCTTCTAGAACCTGTTTGGTCTGATGCTTCATTTTCCAACAAGTTCATTACAGGTAATTTAAGCTTCTAACAAATTAACGTTGAACTCAACATCTTCAGCAGCCATCAAGAACTCTTCTCTGCACCGTTGCTCCTTCGCTCACCTTGCACTGAAACTGGTGAGTCTGCTCTGGCTAATCAAAACAGCCCAGCAAAGAGGTGTGAGAGATTTCATTCCAAGCTTAGAAGTGTGTGTCGTGTGTTCCTGCAGCGCCAATCAGCCAGAGTCATTTAAACAAGAAAAAACACGTTCAGCAACCCTGTTTCAGACTTGCTCCATCTAGGTTTCCTGCTTTCCTTGCCTTTTGGCTCACTGCCCTACAAATCAGATCATTATGGTCACCAGTCTTGAAAATAAACACTAATGACTACCTTTGTAAATAAAACACATCCTCTAAGTACTTTATCAACTTTTTTAAGACTTCTAACTTCTGTATTAAAGCAATTCCCCTAAAGAGAATTCCAACCGTTTGGCAAAGTATAAATCCTTGTACATAAGGGCTGAGACTAACACCAAACCAAGATTAGTCATCACAAGATTTCTAGCAACTACTTAATCATAGCTCTGTCCACCCACTATTACATAAATGAAACTAGTAACATTTGACTGTAATTAAAAATATGGCCTACAGAAATCCGGCCTTTTAACCACTTAACAGTAAGGGAAGACTTACAAAAGACAGCACGGAGTCCCTTATTGCTCCCGAGTACCCTACAGAAATCAATGTATTTATATAACCACATACGGATTAATTCCTGAAAATAAAACATGTCATCTCTTTCCTGCCCTTATTTACACTAACAAGTTTTATGAAGTTTCCCCACTGTGTCAGAGCTGCTTAGAGCCATGTTACACGCCAGACACTGAAAACGCCGTTCAAGGGTCTGCACCAGCCCTTCTTCCACCCGAAAGGCACTGGAGCGGCACAGGCGGTTGAGTCTCCTGCTTCCCGCAACTACAAACCAGTTGTGAGAATTCAGTTCCCATTTGCAGCCATGGTAATGGAGACCAGCTGAAGCGCTGATTCTGGAAATGCTGATATCTACAAACAGGTGGCAGCCTTCATGAAAAGCGTTGATTATGTCATTTCTTTCTTCCTCTGATCCACACAAACAACCTCCCTAGCAAACATGATGCACAGCAGCCCATGTCTTCACTCAAACAGTAGCTGAGACTGCTCTAGGGCTGTCCTCAGATCCAAAGTTCCGCATTTTTCCTGTATTAGGTTTAGTTACATGCAGCTCTGACAGACAAGCTGCTTCACTCACTACAACACACCCTCTCCCAAATACACTGTTCAGTACCTACCACACTACTACATTATTTCAGCTTTAAAAGTTCAGTAACACAAGCTACTAAATTTCAAGAGAGACCCGAGGTGTTCAGCATCTTACACAGACACTGACCTACACTCAATAAGAAGCCACCTACCCTCTCCCCCCTTCCCAACAAGCTATCAAATCAAGCACAGCACAGCTTTAGCAAGCAAAGTCTCAAATAAAGCAAAATTCTAAACAAGGGCTCTTACTTCACTGCTCTTGTTCTTACAGTATTTCTACAATTCCAAAATGTCTACAAAAGAGCATGAAGTTTGACCGCTTCTGTGGCATCTAGTAATCGTTTCTCCAAAACGCAGAACCTCCCCTAGCATTACCCCACAGCACTGGATATTCCATAGCGCTTAGCAGCTGCCTTTTCAGTGTGAAAACAAAAGCTGCTAAAAATAACTTACACCCATGCTTTTTCTCAAGTGTCAATCACCAGCAATTCTTGCAGCTACTCCAGTGGAGTGCTCTTCATCTAGCCTGCACATTCCCACTGCGCTATATCATCAAGAAGTCAAAGCAACAGTTGCCATTTCTTTTTCCCCAAACAACCCTCACAGAAAAGAAAAAAAAGAGCAAAATACGAGCCCATAACTCGCATCCATGCCACATTTTTCTAGTCAAATTAGTTGTCTAAACAGATACTAGTCAAAGCTTAAAGAACAAACATGAGTTATGTATGAGAAACACCCTCCTCATTTACAAATTTAAAAAAAAAATAGTCACACAAGTACTTCTACAGCTTTGTTTATTTTGTTCCTAGTAGATCTTTATGGAGAGTACGAAAAACAATACCTAAGTTTTATATTACATAAGCAAATCTTTAACTTGCATTGTTTTACAGAAACACTAAAGCTTTAGCCTTATCTAAACCAAACATTACACATTTCTTAGAATACCTGTAATGCTCCAACTTTTGAAGCAGCAGCACAGAGAAACACAAATATATGAGGATTTTTTAAAAACACTGCATGGAGAACGACACAAAGCTACCAAAAATGAGCAACAGTACCTGAATGGAACCTTGAGAGATATTTGTTTCTAACTAAGGAGGAAGGAAAACAAATTAAACTACTGTATTTTGTTCACACACGTGTACAAAACTCACAGAGAATTACTCCACTTTCATTCCAAAGACAAAGAGCAATAAACATGTTAGGAAGTGGGATGGTTTACATAGCAAATGACAAACTGTTTTGCTGAATGAATTACTGAACATGATACAGTTTGCCTGTGCTGACTTCTCAAATCTAGGGAAGGAAGCAGACCGAATTTTTCTCCCCACCCAAACATCGTGTTTACTTACAGCATTGTCACGAACAATATAGTTCAGCTGAATTAAAAAAAAAAAAGATAGAAAAGTAAATTCACTGGTTTTAAAAATCAATATAACCAAAAGAACAGTCCATAGTTATACTATCCAGCGTCAAAGAATTCCACTACTACGAAATCTTCATTTGTCAAGATACCACTGTTATGTTCATATTGCTTGAAATCTTGCACAGCAAGTCAAAACAAATTTGTCACACAGTACATTTATCTTTCAACCATACTTAGCTACCTTTTTAGGCATTCTACATCTTAAAAAACAAAACAAAAAAAACCCCACACACAAATAACAAAGATTAAGCCACCCCATGAAATTTCAGACAGTGGAAAGACCATTTAGCTACACTTCACTGCTCTGTCATCTACAGAAGTTTGCTATGATACCGATTATGCTCAGCCTACACTGGGATTTTTGTTTCTCCTGGGAGGGGGGGTGTGGAACAAACTCTCAAACTGCATAAGACAGGTCTTGTTTTCCAGCTGGCCTGTGATGTTCCCCTGAGCTCTGAGATCCAGTAAGAGAAAGAACGCCTCCAAGTTGATGGGAATAGCAATATGGAGAATATTCAAGGGTAGCAAACACACAAACTCTTTCCCCACCACAATTCCAGCATTCCTCACACTGAAGTCCAACAGCTAAACTTAAAGAGTTAACTCGATTCTAAAAAGCACCCTCAGGTCGTTTCACCGAGAAGTACCACCACACTAGAACACTTTTTACAGACAAGTATATGGTTAACCATTTGTACTCCAAGTGCTTTATCAGCCTCCTTTGGACAGGAGCCGTACAAGACCAGCTGTGTACATGCAGAAACAGTCTCTGCTCACCAGCACTTACCATCTGCTTAGAGTTCAGCGTATTTAACTTAATTTTACTGCAAGAAGCAGATGTCAAAAACCAAACTATGAACAATAATAGCAAATAAATTACTTTCACGAAAGATATTTCAATTAAATTTCTCACTTCACTAAAAGCATGGCGATTTTTTTTAATACACTTTGATTACTTCGCTGTGTCCAGTGACACAGGAAACACCCGAACCCACAGACAGCTCCAGGCCGAGCCGGGAGAAGCGGCCCAGCCCCGCCAGACCCCCCTGTGCCACCACAGGCCAAAGCCGCTTCTGTTTCCGCGAATATGAATTATTCGGCCACCGCCACAGCACCCACCCCGGGCCCACCTTCCCCAGCAGCAACCGGGGAGGGAGCCAGCACCGGGGACACCCCCGCCCGCCACCACCCCCCGCAGGAGCCCGCTCCCCGCGCCGGCGGCGGCCACCATTTGCTCGCAGCAGTCACCGCCTTGCCCCACGCTTCCCTCCCCTCCCCCGCCACCAGCAGGAAGCCGCGGCCGCCACCCACCCACCGCCTGGGCGCGGACACCCCCGGTCCCGCCGAGTCCCCGCACCGCTCAGGGCCGCGCCCGGGCCCCCGCGACGGCGGCGGCGCCCAGAACTTGCGGCGGGAACCGGGCGGCCGGCGCCGCTCCCCGCCCCGCGGGGGGTCAGCCTCCCCTTTCCCTGCCCGGGCCGGCGGAGCTCCTCACGGCGAGAGCTCGGCCGAGGGGTCCCCTCAGACTTACCCGTCGCCCACCACCACACACTTGATGGCCTGCATCGGGGCTGCGCCGCGGCGGCGGGGCCTGCTGCTGAGCGGGGCAGGGAGGGCCGCGCAAGAAGGGAGCCGGCGGCGGTCTCCGCACCAGGTCGCGGCCGCCTCCGCCCTGTGCCTGGGAGCGGGGACGAGGCAGCGGCCACCACCCAAGGCGGGGAGAGGGAGGACTGCGAGGAAACAGGAAGCGGCCGCTCCACTCACATCCGGCCGGGCTGCGCTCGGCCCCCGCGGCCCCGCCCTCGGGCCCGCTCCACAGCACCCCGCCCTCACGGGGAGCCGCTCCGGCGCCGCCGCTTCGGGCCTCTTCGGCCAGACGGCGCGCGCCGCCGAGGGGACTTCGGGTCGCTTCGGTAGCGCTCGGGTTTCTTCGTCCCGCCGAGAAGGCTTCGGGCGCCATCGGCAGCGCTCGGCATCGCTTCCCGCCGGGGAGAGGCGGCCGCCATGCTTGTGCTACTGACCCAGTGCGGGAGCGGGGAGCTCCCTACGGCTCCGGGCACCTCAGGACCAGGGAGGCCCTCAGGACGATCCCCCCCCGCCCCTTTTTGTCCTTTAACGAGCCGTAGCCTTGCCGGAATGTGGTGCCATGCGGTAGCACAGCGGAGACAGCCTGGTGCGGGGAGCAGGGCTGGCAGCGCTGTGCAGGCCGCAGGATTGCTCTGCAGCCAGCCTCTGGTCACCGACAGTCAGGGCGGCATCCCCCACCGGCCCGGGTTCAAATCCCACCCCTCTCAGACACAAAGCTTTTCTGACACCACCTCGGATCCTGTCTTTCACTCCTGACACAGCCTAACACAACCCTAACACCCATCCCCTATCAGACATCATGCGCCAATCTAATGATTCACATCTCATTAGGAACGTTAATGTGAAATTACGTTTGCCTCCAGATCGACTGAGTGGGTGTAACTCCAGTGACCAGAGACAACCCACGACGTTCCTGATGTGCAGCTGTGGGTACGTGTCCCCTTTGCCCCGACAGCCACCCGCCACAGGACAGTCCCTCTCCGTGTGCCAGTGCAGAGCTGAACACTTCATCGATGGATCCTCACACCGCCCTCCCTCCTCCCGATGGGCTGTGCCATTAGTTACCTCTGCTGGCAAGTTTTAGACCAGAACCGTGCTCGGTCGGTCTTCACAAGATGGGGCAGCCCAGGGACTGTCAGGCTACACAGAGCCTTGGGTTTCTTTTTTTCCCCAAGCAAACCAGTTATTTTCAGGAAATATTGAAGTCAAGCAGAACACATCCAATGATCCCTGGAGCCTTTCAATTTCTGCAATTAGTTCTTGCCATAATTCTATTTGGCAGAGAAGCTTCTGGCTAGACTGATGCACATGACTGCCATTGCCTCTTTGCATTGCCATCCATTCCTCAGAGGATGGGGAAAGGGCCCATGCACGTGCTGCTTCTGCAAAGCCATGATGAATTCACTGAAATCGACACAGTGCACCATCATAGGTTTTCCAGTGACTGTATCTTCAATTAATTTTGGAACATTTCTAAATTATTTTGATACCACACAACGGAACCTCATCAGTGGACAGAGCAGTCCATGATAATTATTCTGTTCCATTTTTATTTCCCTGAGCAAAGATAATTCTCAGACATTTCACATCAGTGAGGAAAACATCACAACTACCGCTGTGAACTGAAAGGCTATTTTTGCAACACTTGTGTGTCCATGTTCCCTCATACAGACGGAAGCTGAGATTACTTGCCATTTAAGCTAAATATCGTTAAAGGCAAGATTGCTACTGCCAATGACCTGGCAACTGTTCTCTACCCAGACGCCAGGAGCTGTGGAAGAGAGGTGTGGGCAGTATCGCAGTGCTTCTGCTGTTCTTGGCTGCTACCACAGCTTCTGTGGCCTTGGAGATCCTGCCCAGAAATGGAGGAGACATGAAGACTGTCGAATTTAGTCATGCTCCTGGGGAGACCCAGAACATGCGAAGATTCAAGTGACATGTAAAAAACTGCCGCTGATTTTCCAACCACCTACCTCCACTGGTTCACCCATCTGGATGGATGATTTGATTTTTTAACAAGAAAAAGAGGCACAACAAAATTGACAATATTATTATAAAGTAGCAGACAAAGATGAGGACTATAATAGAGGAAACACATTAGCACAAATTGCTTTATGATCCTATCATGAGACAAGCGATATCTTTTTTATATATGTTATTTTCAGTGCTCCTCCATCCTATCCTTTTGGGATCAATTGTTTTTCGTTGTCAAAAACACTTAAGTTAAAACACAGTGTATGCTTTGAATATATTGTAAATTGACAATTTCACACCCAATTTGGTATATATTTGCTAACATTACAAAATACCTAAATAAATACTTACTCTTAGTCATTAAAAACAATATTACAGTTCAGATAGATGCTGATGGTAATAGACTTATATTTTTTTCCCCCTACATGTTTGTAAATCTTTATTTCCTCAAACATGATAAAAGTGAGCCTTTTGGAATTGTTCAAAATTTTGCATTTGAATTCCTAGTTGGTATCACTCTTAAGGTAATTCTTTATTTGCCCTGGAAGACAAATTGTTACTTATGTGTATGCTCCTTAGTGTACTAACTATTAGTGTTAATAATTCTATTATTAAACTCACAGTTTACTTTATTCTTGCATATTTTTTATTTAACTAGTGTATTTGTTTTTAAAGAGAAAAAAACTTACATGGTGCTAGAACTGCTTAACACTTTGCAGATAAGTGTTTTTTCTCTGAGAATTAGAGGAGAGACTGACACGGGGAACATACTGAAACATTAGTTTGACAAAAAGAAAGTTAGAGAACAGTATGAAAGATGGGGCAAAGGCGTGAGACGTTAGTAGCAAACTATAGAAAAAATATCAGTTTGATAGCTATGACTGCAGTGCTGAGTTGTATATAGAACAGTTACAAATGCATTACACAGAAATATGTAAAAATAAAACAATGAATGGCAGTAACAAGAACCAATTATAAACCTTTCCATAATTCTGGTGAGATCATGGATCATAAAGTTGAGGGCTAGATCAGTCCTAGTATTGTTCCACAATCCATCACCTTATCTTTCATCCACTACAATTGTTGAAAGCCTTTTTCTTAGACATCGAGAGGAAATAATTATTTAAAATTGTCTCGGATACTGTGTGAGTGTGTGTATTGTGTACGTGCTGGCACTGAAGGAGGATATTCTCCTTTGTGGATGGGGAGTGGCAGGATAATCACGCTCATGCAATACTGGAAAGTTCTGCTCACCGTGACACAGACTATCGGCATTGCAGAGACAATAATTATTTGCACTATCCCAAACTGTGTTCTTTGACATGTTAGTTCATTAATAAAGCCACAAACAAATGCACAGAGAAGTAGCAAAGTACCAGTGTACACATTGTACAGACTGGGAAACACGTCAGTGAAACAAATGGAACACCTAAGAGTGATTCATAGGTGTATTCTCTTACTCCTAGATGACACTTCCTGCTGACACCAGTTCTGTTCAGCTGCCTTCCGGAAAAGACATGCTACAATATCTAGGTCAAAAGTAAGTCTGTCCTTACCAATAGTGTAAAAACTGGTTTAGGGATGAAAAGCTCTAATTGTAATTCACAGACACTTGAAACTAGGGGTTGGACTGAAGTGCAAGAGCTTTGTGAAGCAAAGGTGTATCACAAAGTGTCAGAGGGTGGATTAAGGTTTTCAGCATGGTGCACTCTTCTCTCATTAGGTATTTGTATTAAAATCAGAAGCAAAAAAAAAACCCACCCAAAGTAACTGAAGAGAGATGGATCTTACTGGAGAAAAACAGGGTTTCTAGATGCTTTTTCATCTTCAAATAGCTAAGAGAATTGTTTTTAAAAATTGTACTTAGGGCTTGATTTTATCTTAGTTTCAGTTGGTGGTAAAAGTCAGGTGATTAATGATATAATATTAGGTAGAAAGAAATCTTAATGCACAACACTAAACATCCAAAATTCCTTCCTGGACTCCGGTTCCACCTGTGTTGTTATCTGCCTTTGTGGCCTCTCACGCACTGAGCCCCTCTGTCTTCCCACTTTCAAACCAGGACAGTAGTAGCTATTCAAGCTGTTTGGATAGCAGCTAGTACCTAAAGATTCACACCTAACACACTTGCCTGAGATTCTGAAGTTTTTTTTCCTTAACGATCTTTGAATTCTTTAGTTACATGCCTTTTTCAAGCTAATAGAGCACACACTTTTAATTAAGAAAGTGGCACTACTGCTGTGGAGGAAATTCAGAGGATCTTCAGTGAAGCTGGGGAGATACCGTGACATAAAATTCATGTTAGAAAATAATATAATCCACAAGTAATGGTCTGCAATTTCTAGATATTCCAGGCAGGCAGACATTTTTGGCATGATTAGTCTCCTGAGAGTTGAAAAAAAACTGTACTAGCATGTGATATGTGTGCTGTTCAAATATAGTACGCAGTCTGCTCTAGAGGAACCAGAGCCAGCAATAAAAAGGAAACCACAACTTTTAAATGTCAGCATTTGCTGCATTACAGAGAACAGATTAAAGGAGCATGAAAATCAAATGTTAGTATATAAATCTCTCCATTAATAATGAAGCATTGTAAAATAAATGCATCACATTCCTATGATATTAGCATCGATGATTCAGCTGGTATACGTATACAACAGAAACAAGTCCTGTGTTTTCTTTAGGTAGCTTCTGATAAATATCTCTTCTGTCAAGAATTTCTGTTATAAAAACCACATAAGGCTTTGCATTCACTTATGTCTACCCTCGAGTTTAGCAAGCAGTAACAGACAGTGCTTACTACAGTGAGAACTGTTGTTGAAGGCAGTGGAACTATACACAGTAATCCCTGTATACGGCTGTAAGCTTTCGGGAATAGAGACACCATTATGTGTTTATAAACAAGGACCTGAGCCTCCTCTGTGGCACTTCAGTTTTTTATCGCTGTAACTCTCTCAGCAGAAATATGGGAATAAGCCTTTTTATAACTGTAAGCATCACACCATGCCCTGAGGTGAGGCATTGTGGAAATGCACAGATGTGTAAGCTGCAGGTTCCCCCAACTTCTACCTATCTTGATTTCAAGCATTTTACAGATGTTAGCTTTAAAACACTAAGAAAAAGGTTAAAGGTCTGACCATTACATAAACCCATTCAGTATTACTAGTCTTACTGCCTTCCACTGTCCAATCTTTTTTCACATTAATAAAGACCGAAGGCTACAAGCTTTGACCTGGCCACTAGATTTGCTTAGAAAGATTTAGTGTTTCTTTTGCTCCAGGCTCGCAGACATGCTTATGGGCTGTGCATAAGGGAGTGAAAAAGATGGCATGGTTGCACGGAGTTTAGGAGACAGACGTTGTTTGCCTGCAATGGGTGAGGATTTGAAGAAGAAGTTCTAGGATAACTTCAGAGAAAAAGAATATAGCTATTTTTATATTATATTTAATATATATTATATTTGTATATAAATATGAAAGGATTCTAGTAGGAGCTCTCCATATGCCTTCCATTTCATCTAGAAGGTTTACCTTCTGCACTACGGTTCCAGTGTGTCACCAACTTCTGTGGGCATCTTGCCTACTGCCAAACACCAAAATTAGTAACCCAGTATCCTTACAAGAGATAGGTTTCATTTCAGCTTTATGTAAAAAAAGAATAAAATAAAGCTGTATCAGGCAGTTTTTCACAGAAAAAAAAGAAATTCTCTTAAGACTCAAATAGCACTTTCTCTTTTTTTTTTTTTTTTTTT
>VZTO01019042.1:0-10541 GCA_013400615.1 Syrrhaptes paradoxus
CAGAAGTTGCAGTTTTAATTCAATAAGATTATTTTGAAGTTAATTTTGACAATTCATGAAAATTTGCTGTCTCAAAAAAGCCAGTAAAATACTGATGATATTTCAAGTACTATCAGAAAGGGTCTGGAGACCAAGGTGCTGTTTTGTTGCCATATCAAATTTGGCACTCTGACATCTTGCATGTGTGCAGTTCTAGTCTCCATAACTCTAGAAAAAAATCAGTGGCAGAAGAAGATACAGATAAGGGCACATAAGAGAGAAGAAGGACAGAGTGACTGCCCCATCAAGAGACACTTGAATGAGTTGACACTACAATCAACAAGCAGGGCAGGTGAACAGAGGTGTGATCGAGATGTGTTAAGATGACAGACAGAGATGTGGCTGAGGTGACAGAAGCATAAGGATGGTGGCTGTGCTGAATACAAAGATGTTATTCACCGAATTCTGCAACATTAAAGTTGCACAAAAATGCTGTTGAAGGAACTAATTATAGATAATTTAAGACAGATAAGAGAAAGTACTTTGCGTAGGGCAGGAAGTCAATTTGTGGGACCTTCTGCCATAGGAGATTGTGAAAGTGATCAATGTAAGAAGTTTCATAAAGGAATTCAACTAATTCATGGGTGACCTGAAATGGACAACATGCCCATATCAAAAGGGACAGGCAGGAACGTATCTTTTAACAGCTCTGATAAAAGTGTTGTGGGTGGTGGCAGAGTATAACAGAAAAGGAGCACAGATGATGACCAGGGTCGTGTTGTCCCTAAATAGCATCTCCTATTGCTACCGTAACAGATAGAGTATTGGACTCAATGGACCACTGATCTAAATGGAAAGGACCTTTCTGGTGTTCTTAAACATTTGGCACTGAAAGAATAACCATCTGGGGGGAAACAACAAAATAAAAAATCCTATACATAAGGCTACTTAATATTATATTAGTTTGTGGTGCAAAAAAAAAGTAGAAGAGGGAAACTTTGAAAGGCAGAGGAACTGCTCTGATTTAGGGCTAGAATAAAGATGATGCTATATTTCCATATATTTGAATATTTTAAAGTTATCAGTGTAACTAGAGTATTTCTGGTTCCCAACCTGGGGATATAAGCAGGCTTGCTGTACAGTGTTCCTCCAAATGCATACAGCATCCAATGACATAGTGTATCATCGTGTATAAGGATCTTACTGAGCTTCAGACATTTGAATTATAAGCACATGGGGACACAAAAACAAGACAAACATTTGCATAGGAGTGACTCAGTAGGAGCATTTGTATTTGAAATAGCTTTTGAGCATTTGGATTAAGAATCAAAGCTGAGTGGGAGGGATGAAGATAGATTAGACCAGAGGTAGTTGTCTTTCAGCAATATGCCTGGAGATGCATAACCATAACATTTGTGAATTCTAGGAATAATTTACACTGGTGGAATTATGTCTTGAGAAAACTGAAAGAAAATATCAGATCTTAGGAATTCCATTATTTGAATCCTTCGCATTTTTCCTCATATTAATTTGTCCATCACCAGTTTTTAAACTAAAGTTTAAAAAAACAGCAACACATCTCATTACTGTAGAGCAGTCACAATTGCATTAATTAGCAGAAAAGTTTTTAAGTAAGCATTATTCATTTATCTCTTTAGATACCTACATTACATAAAAAGTCTGAATTTAAGGTCAGAAGAAGTAACAGGATAAAGGCTAAGTTACAGGGTCAGAATCAGTGGTATTATTCTAATAAACTTCTGACTAATTGTACTAAAAACAATAATATTTTATTTTCCCATATGCATGGGAAATAATTTTCATGGTGCAATAATCAGGAATTAATAATTCCTGCTTTCCCCTGAAATAATCATCTTTCATGATGCATAATGGAGCCCTCAGTCACAGAAAGACAGACACATGTAGTATCAAGAACACATTCACACTGAGAAAAGAAATAGCCACCTAAAAGTTTTTGTGCATACTAGCTTTTTACGAAAAAGATATATGACCCAATTTCATTTTGATAGAAACCACACAGTGAAATGGCCACCCGAGGTAAAATGTTTCTATTAAAATTAATTAGTGCTGTGAGTTTTAATTCTTAATAGAACTTGAGCCATACAGCACTTAGGTACAAATGCAGTAGCTAGTAGCCATGCAGAACTTAGCATAGAAGTCATACTTCTGGCTAGAATCCTTACCTTAAAGAAATAAATTGTTTACCGTGATCTTTTGCTGTAGTTACAGCACCACTGAAAGGCAAAAACCTACCCTCCTTCCAGGCTGAAAAGGGAACGTGCCCAGAAGAAAACAGCCAGTTGGTAGTTCTTTTAAAAGGGCTTGATTTCAAACAGGCTGAATGCACACCCTCATACAGCTAAACACCTGTCTTCGTGCTTAGCTTTTTGAATATTTCCATCAAAATCCAGGAGATAATTCAAATGTGTTCAGGATGAAACATTATACCACTGAACAATCAGTCAGAGCAATGAATAGCCTAAATATTTTGAACCTTATTCTCAGTATAGATTAGATTGCTATTATCCCCCAACTCCACAGATCTACAGTTATTGAAGAAATAGGGGACTATTGTTTAAATGCAAAATATGGAGGAAGTACTGTCATTTAATCATTATTTTCTCTCTAAGAAAGTGGAGACAATTTAGAAAGTTATTAATAAGGCCATGGTCACAGACTGATTTGTGATTGTATTCCATTCATCTATAGCACATAAGGTAAATATCCTGTTAAAACTGAGCTAATAGATTCTGTCAATTTCATAATATAGTAAGATCAAGAAAAATAGTTAAGCTATTAACAAATTAATAGTCATCTTATAGTTTTTCTCAGAGATTCAAAAACACTAAAGGACCTAACTAGATATGAAAATCAAATAAAAGGGATTTGAAAATGACATTATTTAAGGATTGAAATAAATTGTGTGCAGAGCCATGCTAGAGAATATAACCTATTCTGAATTTATTTCTTTCTTATTTTCTGATTAAATATACGAACTGGCCTCTACTGACATTTTAAAATGCTAGTTTTACAGTATTGCCATGTTTTAAATTATTCCAGTTTGAAAGAATTAATTCATGAGCAGTTTATCTGATTTACTTCACTGCCAGATGGGTACAAAGAGACAGAAATGTTCTGTGTCACCAGCTGTGCCACTGGGTTGGGTAAAATACTGGATTATTCTATGCATGACACCTGTAGAGCTTTCAGTAATGAGAACTCTGCATATTAGCTTAATAAATAAATTTAACATTTATCTTGCAATAATGACTGATTTTTAGACTCCAGGAAAAGACAAGTGCTTCTGGATTTCCATTAGCAGTTATGCTGTAACAGGTTCCCTCCTAGGTATCACAGACATACACTTTGAACAGTCTCATTTAGTGTGATCAAATACAGGAATGCAAACAAAACCCTAATTAATGGTTTCCCACGTGGGATATGCAAACTTTGAAAAGTCAGAAAGATTATGATACATATAAAAAAAAAAAGAATCTGGCTCAAAGTCTGCATTTGAGTAGGCAATTTGAAAGAAAAATCAGTCTTTGAACCACCACAAAGGGAAACTTTCCATATCAGAATTACCTCCCATTTTAGAGTAATGCTCTAAAACAGTAAATTCATCCAAAAATGTGGACATTAAAAGTTCATATATTTAAGCATAGATTTTTTTTATCTTTTTCTGTTTTCATCACACACTGCTTCATACAGGAAAAACAGAATGAAGAACTGTAACTTGGAGAAAACTCTTCAACATTTTCCCTCCATCATTACGTATGCAAGCATTCTTTAAAATCTTCAGATCTGTAATGCTCACTTCTGATATACAACCTACAAAACATTGGGTCAGTGAACAGGTGATATATTCAGAGTGTTTTCATTTTTGTTATTTTGATTCTAAATTTTTTACTCATTCTTTCAGCATAATGTATTAATTACACGTCTTAGTCACACCTGCAGATTTGAAATTATTGCATCTGTTGTACAATTAGAAATGATCAAGTGGAAATGTAGGGACTACTACTCTGTAAGTAATATTAGTTGTTGTAATCAGAATCTTAATGATTTTTCTCTCTCAGCTTTGGGGAATCTGAGGATTTACTCTGTTCTTTTTCTAGATAGGGTACTTTCTTATGTGACAGTAATAATGATCAATTCAATGAAAAACTTAGGTTGGCAAGGAGAAGAGATAGAAAGAGTATGTAGAGGATTTTCAACAGCCTAAAACCTCACTGTCATTGATTCAGCTGTTTCAGTCCACAATCCTGAGAGAAAGAACAGCTAGTTAGACTGTTTTGGACACTTTATCCATTCCAAACATTAAAGAGACTTTCTAAAGCCACACATAACTGAGCATCTTGCTGGCATCAAGGTAAACACACTATAATTATGCAACCAGTGATCTAGCCAGGAAAAGCGTGCTGCACCCACAGAAGTCCCCTCCTGGAAAGTTCAAGAACAAACTCATTTGCACAGTTGCTTTGTTAAAAGCCCTTGTTGGCATCTGCCATACCGGAACTGCAGCAGCCTTTAAAGCAAAAATCTTTCACCCATGCAGTGAAAGGAAAAAAGGACAAAGTGTCTTTATGCCCAGCGCTGTCATTATTTTATGTTATTATTTATTATTTTAAAAATATGGTCCTAAGTACAATTTTAAATGAGTTGAGAGAAGGTACAAAAAGTTTTGAGGGAAATACATTAGTGTTAAAACTGAGTTCCATAAGCACCACAAATATTATCTTGATCAGGTGTGATCTGCATGCTGAGCCAACTGTTGTGGGTTTGGGTATTTTTCCTTTTAATTTTTTTGTCACCTCTTCTGTCTACAACCTGAGGGCAGTGGAGTAGGTAACAAACTGAGGCCAAGGATGAATGCAAAAGGTACAAATACGGCAACATATCACTGGATCCTGTTACTTCTTCCCAAACTGGGAACCGAGCAGTAAGCAGCAGTTAGAGGTGAAGAAAGCAACAGATGGAAGTTAATTAGAGAGAAACCACTTTGCAAAATTCATATCAGACATACTACGTATATGAGGTTTCAAAATCTAGGTAGCTCTGTCTGAAATCATGCAATAGAATTTCCATTAAGGAGATGTTCCCACTGGTAGAGCAGCTGGAGTTCAATGTACAGAACACAGAGACACACACACTATCTTGTGATACCAGTGACCAGACAATGGAGAAGTGAGACGTGGGAGTCTGAATTGCAGAGCCTGAGCCACCTTGTCAGATAGCCTGCTTGGCCATTTGCTGAAGAGGAGCCCTGGAAGGCTCCAGGGACCAGGACATCTGCGGTACCGTTTAGGTCAGCTTGCTGAGGAACTCCTCAAGCAGATCACGGCAAGCTGAGAGGCTGCCATTCATCCCTGCACTACTGATGGAAAGCACATGAGTCTGACATCAAAGAACAGAGAAGTGATCTCTGTGCAATGGAAGTGTTAAACACTGGAGTACGCTCTGAGGCATGTCCTCCTATTGAAGCTACCGGAGCAACAACTAACGAGAATAAACAGCGACAGAAACCACTGACAAAGTTACAATTATTGAATGACAGCCACTTAAGAAGGTTGCACAGGTATTCCAACGAGGTGTTTCAGATGCTTGTTTATATGCAGAGACTAAAGCACATCTATATCTCATATACAGTCATATTTAAGAAATGGCAGGTTGTGCTATCTCGGCAGCTGAACCCTGTAACTCTTTTATAGAGAATGCTGACCTATACTTTATCAGATAAACAAGCAAAAGAGCACAAAACGGTTTTATTTATGCTATTGTATCTCCTCAACACAGTCCACAGACATTTAGGCTACATCCAGACTACATGATGAGGGACCACTTCTGATTTCCTGGACTTAGGCACTAACACTGGCTGTACTGCCTCCATCCTTGGGGATGAAAACAGGCGATGTCTGATGTTGAGATCATGCTACAGATGAAGGAAAGACCATTCAAGGAAAGGGAATTTATTCGGAATCATCTGGTGACAAGGACCTGTCTTGCCTCTGCCAGCTCAAGCATACAACAGCCACAACCTTAATTTTAGTCTGCTCTTAAACACAAGGTTCTGACTTAACACAGGTGATACTGCTGCTGTTTGTGCACAATAATACACTCAGGCTTGCTTTCAGTGGACTACATCTATGCTTACAGCCTTCTATGTGCCAATACTCTAGAAAGATATATTCACAAATTACATTGAACATATATTTACTTTAACAACCTAACTATTTCTTCCAGATACCCTGCTAGAAACTACATGCATATTCGATTTCAGGAGATAATAGTTTCCACATTTCATTGGCCGATTAAAAATTTAATCTTCATGATATGTGGATTTTGTTCAGGGATCTGCCAAGCGAACATACATCAGGATTTTATTTTCATACACTACAGCCCATTTTAAACTTCAAATAATCCCTATGATTAAAAGACTGAACTTCTGACAATATGTCTCTGATTGTACATTTGTTCCTCAGGGTTCTGCAAGGCTGTAAAGTAGAGCCCAATAAAAAGCTTAATATAACCATATGTTGCTCACCATTTAGAAGACCAGTAAGTCTAACATCTTAAAAAACCTAAAATGATCCATTAACCAATTCCATAACTTTTTCTGTACCAAACTAAGTAGATTTTATTATTATTATTACTATTTTACTACCAATATCTTCAAAGACATAGAAGATCAGATCTGGTATGTTAATTCAGTTTATGCAGAAAACTGCCTTGTGCAAGGGATAGCACTCCTGTGAATTTTAATTGATTTAGTCTGCTGTACTACCAGAAGACTAACACCATTATACAGATACTTTGAAGAGCAATCAATCAGCCAGTGCTCCAAGTGAGCAAGGAGCTGAGCTCTGGAACCTTTCCCCAGCAGGATCACAGCTTCTGCACTTCTAAATGAAAGAAGAGTTCGTACAGGTTCTCTTGAACTGAAGGATAAAAATAAAATATAAAATACAAAATGGAAACCAAAATCCATTCCAGTTGGAGGAAAGGGAGAAGAAAAAATCAGCAGATTATTTTGTGACATTCTCCTGCTTGCATCTTTTTGCTCTGAACAATGTAATCAATCTCTGCATTATTATATCCCCTTTACATTTTCCCATTTGACTGATTTTCAAATGGAATCACTGTCACATAAGGGCACTAGACAGAATTACTGTGCCTTTTCTGCTAGCTACTGCATTACATTTATAATACAATATCTGGTGTCTTTTTTTATTTTTTTTTCTTTTTTATGTCATTATTTTAGCTTGTCTCTGACCACTGCCACCACTATTCCCCATTACCCTCAATACTTTGCATGCACTTGAGGATGGATTTTCATTATTTAACAGTAATTCATCGCCTAAATGCTCATAATTTACAAGGTTGCTGCACAGCACATTATGTACAGGAATATTAAGACTACAATAACACTCTTTGAAGTCTTTTCTTTATGTTGTATTCCAGTTCTTACTCCCTGTGAGATCTTTGCTGCATTAGTCTTGATTCAGGACAAGAAGCAGATAGGTCTTCTACTACCACAATTTTTGCGAACTTCCTCTTATTCCATGAATAACAGTTGAAACAGTTGATTTTAGAACAGCTTTTATAAAGCAACTAGCAGCTTTTACAATAATTTAGCTTTTTCTGCTTTGTTAGCAAAATGGAAAAGTGCAGGGGCTAAATTTCAGCATGTCAAAAACTTCTGATGTCAAACCGTGAAGTAATCAGAAAATTTATAAAAACAAAGCTTGTAAGATTAAATAATTTTAATGTATGTTTCCAAGTTTTCCTCCAAATTGTAAACCCACAGTAAANTAAATGAAAGAAGAGTTCGTACAGGTTCTCTTGAACTGAAGGATAAAAATAAAATATAAAATACAAAATGGAAACCAAAATCCATTCCAGCTGGAGGAAAGGGAGAAGAAAAAGTCAGCGGATTATTTTGTGACATTCTCCTGCTTGCATCTTTTTGCTCTGAACAATGTAATCAATCTCTGCATTATTATATCCCCTTTACATTTTCCCATTTGACTGATTTTCAAATGGAATCACTGTCACATAAGGGCACTAGACAGAATTACTGTGCCTTTTCTGCTAGCTACTGCATTACATTTATAATACAATATCTGGTGTCTTTTTTTATTTTTTTTTCTTTTTTATGTCATTATTTTAGCTTGTCTCTGACCACTGCCACCACTATTCCCCATTACCCTCAATACTTTGCATGCACTTGAGGATGGATTTTCATTATTTAACAGTAATTCATCGCCTAAATGCTCATAATTTACAAGGTTGCTGCACAGCACATTATGTACAGGAATATTAAGACTACAATAACACTCTTTGAAGTCTTTGTATTCCAGATCTTACTCCCTGTGAGATCTTTGCTGCATTAGTCTTGATTCAGGACAAGAAGCAGACAGGTCTCCTACTACCACAATTTTAGCGAACTTCCTCTTATTCCATGAACAACGGCTGAAACAGTTGATTTTAGAACAGCTTTTATAAAGCAACTAGCAGCTTTTACAATAATTTAGCTTTTTCTGCTTTGTTAGCAAAATGGAAAAGTGCAGGGGCTAAAATTTCAGCATGTCGAAAACTTCTGATGTCAAACCGTGAAGTAATCAGAAAATGTATAAAAACAAAGCTTGTAAGATTAAATAATTTTAATGTATGTTTCCAAGTTTTCCTCCAAATTGTAAACCCACAGTAAATACTACAGTCTTCCTAGTTAACAATGGTGCTCACAGTCATGTTTTGCCCATGACAGTAAGTGCTGAGTAACCTCTCTGTCCTTTTCTCAGCCCATGAACTTTTCATTCCATTTTCTTCTCCCCTGTCCAGCTGAGGAGGGGGAGTGACAAAGCAGCTTTGGTAGGCACCTGGCGTCCACCAACCCGCCACACCTGTAATATCATTTCAGGGCTAAAATAGGCATGGAAGTTTAAAGGGTGGCTGAACCATTAGTTTTCATGAAAGATTTATAAATCACTGGTGCCATATGTTCCTCTCATTTCCCAGAATTTCAAAACCTGATCAGGATATTGTTCCTGAGAATCATGCCTCGACCAGACTAGTTCAATTCAGAATTTTAAAAATAACAGACTGTGTTTTTTTGGGGGATCTGTATTTGCATATTTCAACTTTTCTCCAAAGACAGGAGATGCAGAAATTTTTCATCCTGGATGGAAAAAACAAGACTATGTAGTTTCATTTCCTCTCTGCCAGTGCACCCCTAGCAATTTTTAAAAGCATTAGTGAATTCCAGACAAATTTGATGGAGACATTTCAAAAAGCAGAAGGGAAAGTTTAGTTGTGTTTGACCATGGTCAACTAATCAGCTGGGGAAACAGCAACAGAAGTGAAAGCAAGAGTATCATTTGAGAATGGGAAGATCTGCTTCTACAAATACAGAAAGGCCATGACATTTTTTAAAAAAATATTTGTTCAAAAAAAAATGTAATTCAAGCAAAATAATTTTTTTTAAATTATTAATCTGGGGTGGTACTGAAATACCATTTTCTCACGAATAAAATATAAAACCACTCCGACTAGAAAAGGCTCACAGAGCTTTATTAGGCATGGATGCCACCTACTGGAGATAAATCAAGGCAGAAAAATAAAATCTGAGCAGTGCCCATATACTCAATAGAAAATGACAGAATTACTGTCACGTATGATCTCTAAACGCATAAGCCTGGGGTCAATATGTGGCAAGCTCAGTGACAAAATTAAAAGCATGATACTATCTAGGTCAGTGTTCCCTTGAATATTATTTATTGGCTTGAATGGCAGCTAGTATAGTCACTTAATCAACAATCCATGTTCTAAAGCAAAAAGGGCAATACTCTCACTCAGGTGATTGATGTGTTTTGTTCTTTTTTCCTCCCACAGATAAATTTTATTCACACACACATGTATGTACAGAGCACTCCAGACATACGTACTTTCTGGCAGTTCAAAGTTTTTCGGAACTCAAGACACTCCAGGCATCCTAACATTATAGCCTAGTGACTAATGCCATTCACATCCTGCCTGGCAAAAAAAAATAAAAGTTCAAGGTCATGCTTGGTTCTTACTGTCTGAACTGTTCTAGTCTCTCCAGATTGTTACAGTAACATAGACAAATGCAATACTCTAGACAGAAATAGAAATGTCAAGAAACAAGAAAGGACTCAGATAGCATAAACATACTGTAACAGCTCAACTGAAATATAAAATTATAAAAAGGAAGTAAAACATGACAAGAAGAAATCCTGTATCCTGTGTTTAGTCAATTAAGAGTTAAATCTGTTTTAGTAATACAAAACAACTCAATTTTTTTTTAAAAAAAGTATATTCACTGCATGTCAAATCCTTACCAGCCTTATCTAGAGGATTCTTGTTAATTAGGTAGAATATGTATTTCAAGAAATAAAAAACTGTTCCAAAGAGAGCTCTTGTTCCTTTAGTCTCATAAAATTTCATCATTTTTGCAGTGCCGTCGGCAAAGGCAGCAGTAAAATGCAGGGAAAAGATTTGAAAAGTGATAGTATCCTGCTAAA
>VZTO01019042.1:10791-26231 GCA_013400615.1 Syrrhaptes paradoxus
GCTGAGTAACCTCTCTGTCCTTTTCTCAGCCCATGAACTTTTCATTCCATTTTCTTCTCCCCTGTCCAGCTGAGGAGGGGAAGTGACAAAGCAGCTTTGGTAGGCACCTGGCGTCCACCAACCCGCCACACCTGTAATATCATTTCAGGGCTAAAATAGGCATGGAAGTTTAAAGGGTGGCTGAACCATTAGTTTTCATGAAAGATTTATAAATCACTGGTGCCATATGTTCCTCTCATTTCCCAGAATTTCAAAACCTGATCAGGATATTGTTCCTGAGAATCATGCCTCGACCAGACTAGTTCAATTCAGAATTTTAAAAATAACAGACTGTGTTTTTTTGGGGGATCTGTATTTGCATATTTCAACTTTTCTCCAAAGACAGGAGATGCAGAAATTTTTCATCCTGGATGGAAAAAACAAGACTATGTAGTTTCATTTCCTCTCTGCCAGTGCACCCCTAGCAATTTTTAAAAGCATTAGTGAATTCCAGACAAATTTGATGGAGACTGGTGTCCTACATTTCTGTACACATCTTTGGAAATTAAAAACTAACAACCATTTCAAAAAGCAGAAGGGAAAGTTTAGTTGTGTTTGACCATGGTNATTAATCTGGGGTGGTACTGAAATACCATTTTCTCACGAATAAAATATAAAACCACTCCGACTAGAAAAGGCTCACAGAGCTTTATTAGGCATGGATGCCACCTACTGGAGATAAATCAAGGCAGAAAAATAAAATCTGAGCAGTGCCCATATACTCAATAGAAAATGACAGAATTACTGTCACGTATGATCTCTAAACGCATAAGCCTGGGGTCAATATGTGGCAAGCTCAGTGACAAAATTAAAAGCATGATACTATCTAGGTCAGTGTTCCCTTGAATATTATTTATTGGCTTGAATGGCAGCTAGTACAGTCACTTAATCAACAATCCATGTTCTAAAGCAAAAAGGGCAATACTCTCACTCAGGTGATTGATGTGTTTTGTTCTTTTTTCCTCCCACAGATAAATTTTATTCACACACACATGTATGTACAGAGCACTCCAGACATACGTACTTTCTGGCAGTTCAAAGTTTTTCGGAACTCAAGACACTCCAGGCATCCTAACATTATAGCCTGGTGACTAATGCCATTCACATCCTGCCTGGCAAACAAAAATAAAAGTTCAAGGTCATGCTTGGTTCTTACTGTCTCAACTGTTCTAGTCTCTCCAGATTGTTACAGGTAACATAGACAAATGCAATACTCTAGACAGAAATAGAAATGTCAAGAAACAAGAAAGGACTCAGATAGCATAAACATACTGTAACAGCTCAACTGAAATATAAAATTATAAAAAGGNCCAGCTGGGGAAACAGCAACCTGACAGCACAGATGTTAGGTGAAGGAAGTGGGAGTGTTCAGAGGATGTGTCTGCACTATACACTAGTAACATGCTTATGACAGCCCTGGGTTAGAACTGTGCCTATTTTATTGGTAAAAGTTTTTAGGGACCAAATTAAATGTGTGGAAATAATTACAGACTTTAGCCAGCCTAACAAACTAATGCATTTTATTCCTTCCATAACTCTAATTTCAAATTAGAAGCAACAAATATTTACCTCTGTTGATTGTTTTCCTTTTTTGCATTAAATTTAGTGTCTAATATCCATATAACATCTAGAAATTGTGAAGTGAAAGGAAGAGTATCATTTGAGAATGGGAAGATCTGCTTCTACAAATACAGAAAGGCCATGACATTTTTTTTAAAAAATATTTGTTCAAAAAAAACTGTAATTCAAGCAAAATATATTTTTTTTAATTATTAATCTGGGTTGGTACTGAAATACCATTTTCTCACAAATAAAATATAAAACCACTCCGACTAGAAAAGGCTCACAGAGCTTTATTAGGCATGGATGCCACCTACTGGAAATAAATCAAGGCAGAAAAATAAAATCTGAGCAGTGCCCATATACTCAATAGAAAATGACAGAATTACTGTCACGTATGATCTCTAAACGCATAAGCCGGGGGTCAATATGTGGCAAGCTCAGTGACAAAATTAAAAGCATGATACTATCTAGGTCAGTGTTCCCTTGAATATTATTTATTGGCTTGAATGGCAGCTAGTATAGTCACTTAATCAACAATCCATGTTCTAAAGCAAAAAGGGCAATACTCTCACCCAGGTGATTGATGTGTTTTGTTCTTTTTTCCTCCCACAGATAAATTTTATTCACACACACATGTATGTACAGAGCACTCCAGACATACGTACTTTCTGGCAGTTCAAAGTTTTTCGGAACTCAAGACACTCCAGGCATCCTAACATTATAGCCTGGTGACTAATGCCATTCACATCCTGCCTGGCAAACAAAAATAAAAGTTCAAGGTCATGCTTGGTTCTTACTGTCTCAACTGTTCTAGTCTCTCCAGATTGTTACAGGTAACATAGACAAATGCAATACTCTAGACAGAAATAGAAATGTCAAGAAACAAGAAAGGACTCAGATAGCATAAACATACTGTAACAGCTCAACTGAAATATAAAATTATAAAAAGGAAGTAAAACATGACAAGAAGAAATCCTGTATCCTGTGTTTAGTCAATTAAGAGTTAAATCTGTTTTAGTAATACAAAACAACTCAATTTTTTTTTAAAAAAAGTATATTCACTGCATGTCAAATCCTTACCAGCCTTATCTAGAGGATTCTTGTTAATTAGGTAGAATATGTATTTCAAGAAATAAAAAACTGTTCCAAAGAGAGCTCTTGTTCCCTTAGTCTCATAAAATTTCAGCATTTTTGCAGTGCCGTCGGCAAAGGCAGCAGTAAAATGCAGATAAAAGATTTGAAAAGTGATAGTATCCTGCTAAACTATAAGCACATCCTAGTGGTTATTGCACAGGAAAAAAGCCTTGTGAAAGGTTGCACAAGACAGAAAGTGTATGAAAAAGTAAGTCTGGTCCTACAGCTATGATGCTGACTGGTCTCACATATGCAGTGACAGTGCATTCTTGCCACCATAAGAGGATACGTATCCAGTTTCCATAATCTTAGCACAGTTAGGGCAAGAGCAAAACAGCTTTAAAGCAAGTGTAGAGTTAAAGTCCTTTTGTCTCTGAGGCTTCATTCTCTGTGCATCAGTTCTCGCTGACCTCAGAAAGAATTTTAGAAAGACGTACAGCAAAGTCAAACCCCATGTCTCCTTCCATACTACAGCTGAGTAGAACAGGTCTGACAAAGTACAAGCACCACTGAACATAAAGGATGCTTTGAGGCATTAAGTAACATCACTGTAGTTCAGGAAATCCGAGCAAACAAATGGATCTGCAAAAAGAAAGAGGAAAAGGAAAAATTCAAGAAAATAAAAACACACCACAACCATCGGTCTGGAAGAAAAATTGAGAACTCCTTGCCCTCAAGCCTCAGACACTGCTCAGGACTTAGACTTCCTCCACTACCACGCACTTTCATATCTTGAATTTTATAAATCATATGTAACACTGTATCACAAAACTCATAACCAACCTTAGCTACTGGGACAAAACGACGGCTAAAATAATGTGACCTGATCTACTTCACAGAACTGTCCTGCTCCCTGCCTTCTTCCCCATCTTAATGAGCATTACAAGTACAGCTTGTGACCTCACTGTAAGTCCCCACTAGTTACTAAATCTATGCTCACTTACACAAGAAAAAAATCTGAGTCCATAAACTATTTTGTCCCAAACAGCTCAGACTAGTAGTACTAAGTCTTTGGTATCTTCTGTTCTTTGTCTTTTGCTGATCCTGGGTCAACTGTCTGGAGACATCCTTAACTACACCAGAAAATTTCCATTTTAGATTGTCTAGTCCTTCTCTTATTTCTTTGTTACTTCATGTCTGATTCTACTCCTATTTCCTAACCTCAGATTTTTCCTTCAATATACATTTTAACAGAAAATGATATTTTTGATTAAAAGATCAGAAAAACCCCGCTATTTAGAAGACCAAGAACATCAAGCAAATGAAGCATTTAAATATTTCAGTTTCACTATACTAACTGGTGTTTATGAAGAACGTGGACTGAGGTTCCAGACTTCTCTAAGATGAGCAGAGAACAGACAGGAAGGTGAACAGTCCACCTTCATCCGAGTTCTCTAGTAATTAGGATAACTGGTTGCACGTCAAACATTCAAAGTCATGTCACTAAAAAGAAAGCCCATGAAAGGACTTATTCTTATTCTAGTAGAGAATGAGAAAATGGTTTAACGTTGAAAATCTACCTTGGCTGTATTTTACTGAAGAGTTGATTAGCTGATAGCAACTGTCGCTATAGTCTTGGACAATTTATCATCAAGTATTTCAGCTTCAGTACGTTATTAAAAAGTCTACATTTGCCATAAGACCAAAATATTCTGAAGAATGACCAGACATATATTCAGTTATATTTAGAGCATAATTCAATAAAATATTTAAGTGTATGTTTAAACCTATTGCTATGAGTTATGTATTTAAATAACTTAGAAGATATGGGTTTTAAAGTACTTCTCAGCTTTTACACAGGCAGTATTCTTCAGCTTTTATATGAAATACATGGGGTTTTTTTTAAAAAAGTATTTACCAAACCTTGTCATTTCAGTTACCACTGTTGAGAAGAAAGTGTGAAGAGTAAATACTAGCTGACATACTATCAAAACACAGCCAAAAGCTGGATTTTTTACTCTCAAAGAAGTCAACACACAAGCCCTGGATCACGATCAGCCATAAAAAGAAGGGATGCATAAACCAATGAAGGTTAAGTCTGGACAACCATTAAATGTATTGCTCTTACACCTACAGGCACCATGATTTATCTTTCATTTTGATACGTATAACAACATCCATTGCCAGTGGGCACAGCTCATAGAAGAGATGTGCAGAGAAAAACAGAGGAGTGTGAAATCCCAACATTTTTTCCAGAGTTCAAGTAACTACAGTGGATTCCATCACCAGGAATCACAACTATTCTTTCAGATAAGTAACCCAAGCACCCATCAACTTTTAGGTTGTGTCTGTGACACCACATCCCATGTGTACAGTACTCCTCAGTCTCGTCCTTACAACAACATCACTGTAATTCTTCTGTTCTCCTCTGACAGTGCCTCATCCAACAGTAACGTCAGGTTCTCCCTACATCCACATCCCCTGCTTGCCACAACTTAGCAGACTTGCATCACCAAATCCTTCCTAAAATACCCTCAGTTTCTTCTAGCAGTAGTTCTACCTGGACTTGTGCAAAGCATTTGACGTCACCCCACATGACATGCTTCTCTCTAAAGTGGAGAGACACGGATTTGACAGAAGGACCACTTGGGTGAGCAATTGTCTGGATGGTCACACTCAAAGAGTTGTGGTCAATGGCTTGATGTACAAGTGGAGACCAGTGATGAGTGGCATTCCGCACGGGTTGGTATTGGGATCAATGTTGTTTAACATCTTTTTCGGAGACATGGACAGTGGGATGGAGTGCACTCTCAGCAAGTTTGCTGATGACACCAAGCCGTGTGGTGCAGTCAACATGCTGGAGGGAAGGGATGCCATCCAGAGGGACCTTGACAGGCTTGAGAGGTGGGCCCATGCAAACCACATGAAGTTCAACAAGGCCAAGTGCAAGATCCGCCACCCGGGTCAGGGCAATCCCAAGCACAAATACAGGCTGGGCGGAGAGTGGATAGAGAGCAGCCCTGAGGAGAAGGACTTGGGGGTTCAACTTAGAAGTTGAACATGAGCCGGCAGTGTGGGCTTGCAGCCCAGAAAGCTAACCGTGTGCTGGGCTGCACCAAAAGAAGCATTAGCAGCAGGTCAAGGGAGACCTTATAGCAGCCTACCAGTACTTCAAGGGGGCCTGCAGGAGAGATGGGGAGGCACTCTGCATCAGGGAGTGTAGTGATAGTACGAGGAGCAACAGTTTTAAACTGAAAGAGGGTAGATTTAGATCAGCTATCAGGAAGAAATTTTTTCACTATGAGGGTGATGCGACACTGGCACAGGTTGCCCAGGGAAGTTGCAGATGCCCCATCCCTGGAGGTGTTCAAGGCCAGGCTGGATGAGGCTTTGAGAAGCCTGGTCTAGTGGAAGGTGTCCCTGCCCACAGCAGGGACGTTGGAACTAGATGCTCTTCAAGGTCCTTTCCAACCCAAACCATTCTATGATGTTATTCTATGATTCTATGTTTCCTCCAGCTCCAATATTACTCGGTCTCTCCCTTCCTTTTTGGTACATGAATAAACTTAGTCAAAATCATTGCAATGTCCCATTCCCGAGTGACATCTATTCCTTTGGGAAATGTGTCTGAAGAAGGCTAAAAGGTCCAGAAGTTATTAGAAGCATTAGTAGACATAGTGTCAATGCACAGGTGTCAGTTTCTTAGAAGACTGCAAAAAATCTTCATGACTAATTAGCAAATCCATGTTATCAGAGTCATCAACATTTGAATATTCACGTTTTTCTAGGCAAAACCTATTTTCTGTTGCAAAGGTGTATTGGACTCATGGTACAAATGGTACAAATGGATTAATTAAAAAAATTTTATGCAGTGCTGCTGGGAAACTCTTTATCATGTTGTATATAATTAAGTCAATGACTAGTATGTATCTGTATTGTAGTCAGAAATACTTTTTTTTTTTGTATTCCAGCAACAATCATATATATATTATAAACACACATATGCATGTTGGCCATACATACTCAGTTTCCACGCTATAGGGATGCGTGCTACAGGTATATCAGTTTTAAAGCAAAAAAATGAACAGACTGACTCCACCTTGAATCTCAAGTGGTACTCAGACACGTTAGTCCTGTTAGTAACACTGCTGGCTCTTCAGGTTCAGCTTCCAATGTGGTTTTGTGGAATTTAAACCACATCTTTCTCTCATTTGAATTGGCAATTTCCTCATCTGAAAATAAATTACTCTTGGAGATACGTTGGTGAGAGAAAAAATGTTTCCAAGCATTTCTCATACATAAAATATATCAAGTCCACGTGAAAAGCCTCAAACAGAACACTCAGTTTGTAGCAGAGGCTTTCAGTTTTACCTTTTATTCTCTATAATTGTTACAAGCAGTTTTTCCCTTTTTTTTTCTGTATTTGAATGGCATATTTCATTTCACACATCCATTGCTTTCTGCCCAGCACTGTAATTCAACTAAAGGAAAAAGCTTAGTATTTGAAAATGTCAGCTGCCCAAAAGGTATTTGGGAGTCTGTGAATGTTAACCTTTCTAACATTTACTTAAAGCCATCTGAAATTAATTCTCCTCTCTTCCTTCCCGTATCTAAATAAGGAGAAAGAACTATTTTAAGATGCCTATTTAAGCAGAAACTGATATAAAGTGTACGATCTTTTTGGGGAAAACATGTAAATAACTCCCACTCCCATTACCAGAACTGCAGAGGAAGAGATTTTCTCCCAAGACTGTTATTCGTTAAATTAAAGTCATACTCACCCCTCTCAGTTCCTCTTACTTTTTCCCACAAAAAGTATTTTTTCTGATGTTCTGTGGACACCTTTCTTACTAGTTCACTGCGTGTAATAAATGGATAGAGATATATAAATAACTTTGTATAATCACAGAGCCCAGGATATTTGTTTTAACCACTGATTATCAATTCATCAAGTTAAGATTACTGGCAAAGGCATAAATCCTGAAGAAAGCTTTGAAATTATTATAATTTCAAATAGGGCTTTACAGTTTAACCACAAAACACAACAAAACAACAGAGTAAAATGCTTCAATTTGATGGATCATCATTAACATGAATCTGAGACTGTGTATTTATGTTTGATTGCATCCTCTCAATATGAAGTAAAATGAAACTACAGATCTGATTTAAAAAAAAACCTCATATAATCGTTTCAAAGAAACATAACAGAGCTGCAACTGTTTGTAAAGAACAAATAATGATCTTAAAATGATTTATACTTGAAGCAAGTAACTTTTGGTTATTGATACAGTTTGTTCTTTCTGTCACAAAAGGGTTTTTAAAACTCTGCTCCCAAAAATAAACAAAATTTTCTTGAAAAAAATAAGTCCCATTTGGATAAAACGATATGAGTCTGCAGAGACAAACCTGTTTTTTTAATATTTTTTTTCTTCCTTGTGTGGTCTACAGAAAAGGAAAAGTTATACTCTCCCCTGTCGATATATAATCATAGCCTACTGCAGAAAAAAACTGCTCTGGGCCACATCAATGGAAAAATAACCACAGCAGTCAGGGCTGATATCAGACAGTGTGAGGTGACAACCAAGACTTATGTAGAGCTCTTTTTTCCTTCTGAAATACGTAGCCTCTTCTTTTCCTTTCAGAAATCACATCTGAGCTACATCTAGAACTCCACATCATCCATCCCATTTTCACACATCATTATCTTCCCAAAACACGCTAGAGCTTGATGTCTCACCTCACACCTCCCCTGTCCTACCACACATCCATCTCCTCCACCCGTAACAGGTACATCCCAAGCCTTCTCCAACAGAGAGTGGAGTCTCCCTTCGTCAGGGAGGTCTCTCTGTTCTTGATGGGAGATTTGGCACAAGGGACATCTGTACCTACATGTAGGATCTTATTCCATGGCAAGGCTTTAAATCAGAAATGGCAACATTGGAGGATCTCTTTAGGAGCCAATACACACTGTTCATCACTAACATCCCCTTTATGTTATCAGAGTGCCAGTGTGCAGTGTGACCAGCACCTTCCTATTGTTTTGGGCTTAACGCCCATGTCTGGATACTTGCAGTTTTCAGCCAAGACTGAACTCCTGTGAAGCTGAAGATGGATATATACCTTCAGGCAACTGACTAAATGCTGAAGGACTCAGGGACATTTATCATGTCTGCATCCCTAAAACCATGAGGATTACTGTGTTTTACTGAATTTTGCTTTATTTCTAAGAGCAATACGGAGAACCATACCATGTACACAAAATCAAAATATCTAGTTCAACTTCATAAACCCTCAGGCAACTGCTGCCAGCTCCTTGCTAGGAAGGAAGAAAGGCAAATGAATGACACCATGAAACACGTGCATGTGCACAGGTAGTCTGGAGACAGCACCACTGCAGCTGACATCAACAGCCTTGAAACATTCTCCTCTGCTATGTTTCCCTGGAACACGACGTCCACTCTGCTTTTCTTATCCACATGGAAGAAAAAACCCAAGCAACAAGACCATGTTAATAGAATAGACCCTTGTATCTCCCAAACAAAAAGGTTTTTAAATTTTTTTTTTTAAATCAATGCACGTGTGCATGCACAGAGGTAGATGATATGAGGTCACTTTGAATCCCCTCCCATGCTCTAAGAGCAGCTGGGCCCTCAACACCACGCAAGGGGAAAATGCCAATAGTATTTCTCCTTCCCACTGCACTGGTTGACCCAGTCAGACGTGACAAATGTTGGTCAAATGGCAACATGCCAAATCAGAAAACTGCACTTCGCTGTGGCTGCTCACTTCTATGAGCCTACGTAGCTGTGAGTCCCTGAGGGCTCATGCCTTCCAAGAAGGCTGCCCACCTGTAGAGAGAAGTATAACTGCAGGGAGATAAAGAAAGTAGCCTAAGTTTCCAGAGTAGAAAAAGACAGCACAGCACACACTATCCAAATGCAAATTGATTTACAATAAACCATTCTAAAAGGCTAGTGTAGCTTAAAATTAAGGCACTAGTTAATCTGCCATTGACTTATAGGATCAGCCAGTCTGGCTGGGAAACGAAGAAGGGGAGGGAAGGGGAAAGAAGGCACGGTCTGCCCGTCTGCATCAGGCACATGATACATCAGCCTGACTGCTGAAACGAGGTGAGTGATAGTATCTGCATGTCCGTCTTGCCCTTGGGTCTCATGATGCTTCACTTACATGCCAGAAGTTTCTAGGCCTTGGTAGGGTTTTGGCAATGATTTTACAGCCAAAGGACAGACAAAGGTCAATAGAGCTATACCAAAGGGCATTGGTTTAGAGACCGTATTCTGTAGCCCTCCACTTTTTTATAGATTGGAATTGGAATACCTTGTCCCTTGGACAGTGGTCATCAGGTCTGAGCTTCCAGAAATCCTCCATGTCATGAAGCGTGAGATCTCATCACAGAGAAACCAGTGCCTTGGTCCTTTCTGGATCTCGGTAGCTCCTCCCTGCTATGGGACTATTGAGTGAAGTTCTCTTCTGTACCCACAATGTGGAAATTAAATAGTCACTCCAGATTGGAGCCAGGAAAGAAAACTACACAAGATGTAGAGTGAATGACTTGAGCCCCACATCAAAAAGTAAAGCAAGAAGCAACTCAACTTGTAATAAATATTCTCAAACCCTCAACCCCTTAACCTGAAAATGTACAAGAAAGACTGATGGGTAGGCCCCTTACGCAGAACTTCCGTTAAGTCTGACCCTACAAAGTCTCTGAGGTGTGATGGCTCATCAGAGAAAAAAGGTATCATCCTACGCAGCTTTATCTTTCCTTCTCTGTTGCATTCTTCTTCTCTTCCAGTACAGCTACCTCTTCTGAACATATTGCTATTTTTTTCCCTTTTCATGGAGTTTCAAATTATCCTGTCTAGAATAAGAATTGCAATTCTTATTTCTGGTTATTTGCAAACTAAATGGTGTTTAATTGTTGTCAGGGGTGATTTTGCCTGACACTTTCAAAACCAATTTATTGCACTTTTTACACTAAAACTGGATGATTTCTAATCGCAAATATGCAAAGGCCCATGATTGCGCTGGTGATTATGATCACAGAGCCTACTCTGCTTTCTATAATTACTATTTATCACAATTTCTCAGAGAAAGGACACCCCCAAAAGCAGAAGGTTCTCTTCACCAGGACCCTGTATGAAACCTGTATGTACGAATTCAATAAAAATCTCAGACACAGTATGAAAAAATTAATTCTATCAAAAATCTCTGATGCTGTAGATGGCAAAGAATTGATAAATCATTTACTTTTTCTTTACAAATTGACAAAACTTCTGCACTGGAATTTAATCACCATTAACTGATGATTTTTTGTTTGTTTCTTTGCATTTACATATATTTGGCTGTAAATGCATGTAGTTAAAAGTCATATACAAAGACATTATGTCACTACAGTGCTTACAGATATGCCCATCACTCATATTTGTATGAAAAGAAGATATTGGCCATTATATCAAATAAAACCACTTAAATTTAAAATATCTGTTTAAAAGATTGTTATCTGCTCCTTATAAATAAATGTACTAATTATCTATCTGCTTTATTATTACTAAACATTTTAAACTTAGCTTAGATGGGACAGTTTTGTTTCACACTGAGTATCTTCAAGGTGTATGGCTGCCTTTATTCAGCACAGAATAAAATCTACAGGTTCAATTCAATAAATGGCACCCAGCTTAGCTATTTCATAACTAGTATCACAATTAGTTGATTTTGATTTACTGTGACTTATTTTCATCTGTTTTGCAAGTACATGGGGAAAATCAGAAACTATTTATTTTCGTACAACTGACAGAAAGCCAAAGTTCCCTGATTGTGACGGTACAATGGCATGTGACAAACCTGAAATTCCTTTCAGGTCATATTGAGATCAAACATAAAGTGTGATAAAAATGGTTTAAATGCAAGAAAATACTATGGGTTTTTCCTTGTCTATGGGAAAACTTAACCAAGTGCAAGTATATAATGACTTTAAGACACGAGATGACAAAGTAGATTCCTACAAAGGATTGACAAACAAAACACCTTTTCCTCTGTGTTATAATTTTATTATTAAAAAAACAGGTGTTGATGACTATTCATTTCATTTTTTCCTTTTTTTTGCTTTTTGAGATCCTACGGCAGCTTTTCTCAGTCTATAAGCGGGACTGGCACCGGGGAGGTGCCCAATGCCCAGGGCTTGGAACCCTCCAAATGTCAGTTTTAACCTTAGTCAGTTGCCTGATCCAGGTCACAGCATTTAATTGCTGTGACAATACAATGACACTAACAAATAAGTGATGTTATTTTATTGACTAATCATGTAACAGAGACTGCTACAGGCACTGGAAAACCCCCAAGCCCTACCGACAAAATAATACTTGCAATGATTGAAAATGCTTTAAAAAATGCTTAATAAAAAGAAGCTGTTAAAAGTTTTTTGAAATCTGTTGTGTGAACAAACTGAAATGGTCCACAAAATTTTAGTTGTCTGTGAGTCTAATTAAAATTCATAAAATTAACTAAAACCATGAAATAAAAGTCAGTTCAAACTGAGAAATTACAACCTTTAATTTTGAAACTATCACATTATTTTTATTCCTTTTTTTATTCCTTTTTTCAAACTTTGACAAGTTTGGCCAAATTAATAAACATTCATAAAACCGACTACTGTTTATTTTTCATATTTTGTCAGAACAATTTTGGAACAAAAATTGCATTTACTTTTAATACTCTGTTGTGTTAAAGTATTTAATACTTAATGTTATCAGGTATAAATCTGGCACACCCCAATTATCCATGAATTAAATAATGCCAGTAAAATGGAAATTTTTTGTGCACCAGATTATAAATTATTTTGTACAACCAAAAATGAAAGTTTTTCTCCATAAAGCACACAACTATACTGACTGAGGTAACTGACGGACGCTTGGAGCCAGGAAATACAACAGTGAATGACCTGATACAGATTGTGTTTCCATTTCAGGCATTTTCAAATAGACTTTGCTAAAAATATAGGCAATTTTTGTGAAGTTCTTCAGTTCTGTCTGAAGATGACAATAATAAAATAGTATAGAATAAAAGCAAAAGACACAACTTCTGTTTTATGAAGTCTCATTTCAGCGCATTCAATATGCTAGTATCATGCCTGGCAACAAATTCCTTCTCCTAACTTCTGATAATGATGTCAAGTGAAGAAAAACAGAATAAATGACAGAAGTTCCCAGCTGTTGCCTAAACTTCAAAGCACATACTAAACATACTGCATATTTTAGATCATAAAAAACTTTGCAATAAATTCACGCACTCACAGATTTGGAAATACGGGAAGCTAGAAAATTCTACTAAGCTTTTATTAAATTCCTTACCAACAATGAAGAAAACAACCCAAACAACACTTTAAAGAGAAATAAAGCACTCACCATGATCATCCATATATTTGTGCACACAGTGCTTTTGTTGTGTTTGAACATGTGTAGATAAAAACTAAAACAAAATGATCAAAAGCTTCCTCAAACTAGGATGCCTCAGCTGAAGATTCAGGCAGGCTCCATGCTGTTAAAGCCACCTACTCATACTGTTGGGGTAAAAGTTTGCACAAAGACTTCCAGTATCACATAAAGCTGTATCATTTGCATTATTTAGTTAATGACAAGGGAGACAAGCATCAGAAGATCTAAAAAGTTAGTGTTTCCTGAAATGACGGTAACTTTCAGTCAATCATAAGAAACCCAGCCCACTTCCAGCTGTTGAAGAATAGATTTTTTTTTGGTTTAATTATTTAATTGTGCTACTCTCCTCAGAGTTCTCGGGAAGAAAACATTCCCTTCTAATAGTATATTGGGGTCCTGTGGAAAGCGGAATGGATGTTCTGTGAGATCCTTCTAACTCCATCATCTGTTGGATGTCTGGACTGTGAGCATCAGGACTCAGTGATCCACATGACACCTTCCTAGCCTGTGTTTTCACACACAAACAATAATTACAGTTGTATAGTCAAAGACTGAGGAAATATGATTTATGTAATAGCACAGAAGTCTCCATTACTGCCAAAAAAGATGCAGTTTTTGTAAATTTGGCTATCAACATGGAACAGAATAGAGTTCAAATATGAAAGAACTGTGATGCTTTAAAAGAATCACAGAATCACAGAATGTTAGGGATTGGAAGGGACCTCGAAAGATCATCTAGTCCAATCNTAGTTGGAGGTACTCATATCAGTTAAGTCTTATTTGGAAAACATTGTAATTTGATTGTGACCTATGAAAGCAGGTGACAGAACTTACCTGATACATTACTTACAATGCTCTTAGTTAAACCCTGCTGATGTAATACAGAGATTGTCCTGACTTCATTGAGTTTACACAATGGGAACTAAAGTGATGTAATTGACATTTACAGATGTGGTCACACATCTGCACTTAACAATGGGAAAATTAGGCTAAATTTCTAAATGGTTTATGTTACTTATTTGATTACTAGCCATTAATAATGAATTTTTAATTTTTAAACTAAGTTTTATTTATGTAGTGCCAAACTTCATGTCAAGATCACAACTCTCTGTTCAACAAGTAGGAGAAAAGGAAAAGCTCAGGAAGCACCTAGCAATCGAGGATGTGACTTTTCAGGATGGAAGCTAGTTACTTACAGCATAATTTGAACTGACCCTTCCATAACCCATAGCCTTAAAACCTCTTCTACAATAGCAGCCTATACATACGAAAAATGTAAAATTCCTTAGTCACAAAGATGGCAAAAGCAGGATGACATTATAGAGCAGCAATTCATTTGCTGGGGACCAAAGAGAAATGTCACTGTTAAGATTCTGAATTCTTACTCTTACGTCCTTGCTAATTAATTTCTAACTTCACTACAGTTATGTGTCTTACTCTTGCAAGCTTTCTAGTGGTTTAAAGTTCAGTTTAGATTACCACATGCTGGTACTTGTAATTGCCATGGGCTTCATATCCTGTTAAGAGGGAAAATAGTCAGAGGACATTTTCCCATAAGAGAGGAAAGAGCCAGAAGGCAATGGAGGTAAAAATTAGCCTGTCGGTTACTTCATAGGCCAAACTGGCCTTACCTTTTAGATGAATGGTGGAGCATAAACTGACACTTAATTTTGTTGCAGAATTCTCCTGTCTGGTGTCTCAATTAAAGTCTCTATTTAGAAAATAAAACAACAACCAAAACCCCCATAGAAATCTCAGTTTGCTCATTAGGTCACAAAACGCTTTTGTCTCTCTTTAAATTATAGTTACCAACTAACAAATCATGACAAAACATTTCCCTTAAAAATAATTTGTGCAATGAAGCAGTTAGCTACAACAACCCCTTAGCTAAAGACATCTGGGACTCAGACTCCACAGTTTTAATTAATAAATTAGCAAATGTCACGTAAAATATATTAGAAAGATATTTCACAATTAAAAGTAATTGCATTTATTCAGAGGCAAAAGCTACATATTTATCCTTATCTGTTAGAGAGATTTTTCCAAGTTAGTACACTAAAGAGGTTATCAAATCCACTAACAATGTTAGGCAACACGGAAAAAAATCTGTCCCGTTCACTTGCAAGAGCTTTTTGCACACATGAGGTCTCTTTATAAGGGAAAAAAAACCAAAATAGCATACAGGAGCTCTGATTATAATTACAAGAAGAAATCCCCAAGTACCCGTAGCAAATTTTCAGGTATAAAAGTTTCTCAGGAAGAAATAGAACTTGAAGATATGTAGTTCTGTGTATATTGAAGAAATAACTAGAG
>VZTO01019043.1:0-28357 GCA_013400615.1 Syrrhaptes paradoxus
TAACTTAAGTAAAAAAAAAATCTTAAATTAAATAACACGACAGAGAGTTAATATAGTAACCATTCAGTATTAAAGTCTACATGGTACTTACATTTCAAAAGGTTCTCAGATACATTAAAGGAAAGACAGCCACATACACGGAAAGTCAAGTAATATATTTTCTCTCATGTTTCTGCAAAAAAGCCAGGAGTAAATTCTTGGTCCAGATGAAAACACTTACCAAACAAGAATGACATTGTCTTTTATGTCAGGAAACAAATCTAAAGGACAAGCCAGTATTTTCCATTAGTGATGGTAATGCAGCAGAATTCATAAATCCAGTTACTGGATTGTCATTAGAAATACAACTGCAGTATGGCAATGAAGTGTTAAAACTTTTGGTTGTTCTTTTTAAGGAAGGGCAGGGTGAAAAACATGTCAAATGTACTTGAACCAAAAGTGATAATAGATGAAACCTAACTGACAGCTCTACAATTGGTTTTTATTTCCAGGTTCTGGTAACCATATTGTTCATTTTCACAGCTTCCTTGACTTTGAGCAACATTGTCTAGTGGGGGGTGTCCATGTCCATCGCAGGGGGGTTGGAACTTGATGATCTTTAAGGTCCTTTCCAACCCAAACCATTCTATGATTCTATGATTGATTCTATGATTCTATGACAGAGGTTGAAAAGGAATGTGTGATCCACTTATCCTAAGATTGGCATAGGTAGCCTGTGTCCAGTATTCAGATTTCTGTGCATATTGCTTCTTTACCTGATAAGCAATGGTTATATATTTAAAAACAACATTTCAACAGTTTCTTTCCAAATTCAACTTTGTACAAGGATAACGTTCACCAAAAATGTATGATTTTTCTTTCAAGGTTGTGCAACTCAATAGTTGGGGGTTTTTTATTTCCTTTTGTTAATATTATTATTTTTCAGTCATTCAAATAAAACTGAGAAGTATGTGTTAGTAAAGGACAAAGTGGAATCATATGCTAGGAACTCTTTGCTACTTGCCTCTACTCAACTTTTACCTTTATCTCTCTTTAAAATAAATTTATTCAGGAGTAGCCTTTTCTAAAAAGTAAACATATTTCGACAGATATGTTGCTTTCTTCCAGTCCTTAATATATTTTTCTTGTTCCTGCTTAATACTCTGAGGCAGAAGTGTGAGTAACTCCCTGGTACTTCAGATTCTATTACTGAGAGAGACAGAGAGAGAGGAAGAGACACCGAAACAGCGTGCCATCTCCTTAATCCCCTATATCGTCTCTTGCTTTTCCAGTCCTCTCAGAAAACGTGTGTTGCCCAAACCAGAAAAAAGACAATATTCTTCACTGGAAATTAATATCTTAACGGTCCATTTCCTTGCTTTTGTGCTTTGTCTCTGACCAAGATTTGATTGATTGGTTGATTGATTTCTTGTCAATCATATTCTGTTCTAGATCAAATGCTACTTAAAATACCAATTAAAGCTCCATCGGTCATGAGATATGATGTTAAGAAATTTTTGCATTTACTAACAAACTGAATTAGATTGCTAACCTTGTTATCCTTTGCATAGTTAAGAAGGGGAAGGGAGTATTTTGAAGCAAATTTACCATTTCTACCAATTTCAATGATTTGGTCAATGTTTTCTTTTTCTGCAAAAAATTGACCTTTTTGTTTCTTGTGCTATATTTGGCAAAGGCTCTTCTTGACTTGCCTGTTTTTCAGTTACTTTTGGTGCAGAAGGAAAGAGAACATGTTTGTTATCTATGTCAAAAAGAGACAAAATTTGACTGAACAAAATACTGACCAAATTTGACTTGGTGGTTGGATCAGACTTGTAGAGAAGAGCTCTTGACAGGATTGCATTTGAAGGTGTTTAACCTGTTTGACAATTAACTGAAACCACTTGCAGAAAAAGACTAAACATATGGAGCAGTATTCCAGTTCAACAGTGGTCATGGGAAAAAAAAAAATAAAACATGAACCATTTCATGTGGTTTTTATTCTAGGCAGAACTATCCTCCTCCTTCTCTGTTTTTCATGATCAACATCAACTTGTAGGAGTACCAACTTTTTTACATATACGATCTGTAGTTTTTGTTAGCATATCTAAATAATCTTTCTTTTTCTGTAACCAAAATATAAACTTGCTATCTAAGATATCTGAGCTGTCGCAACTTTGATGTGATTGAATTAGGATCCTTGATTACAGTCTTTTTTAGCTATTGTGGAACAGAACCATTTTGATAAACAATGATAGCAAGGGTCATGAGTACATTACGTAGGAACGTAGCATTGAGATATTATATTGAAGGGAAAAGCAGACAGCTTGATCACATCAAACTCAATCATATATCTCAGTATTCATACATCTCTCAGTGACAGGGTCATACCACAAAAATAGATGCTTTAGTGTTTGGTCACACAGTCTCTACACATTCCATTTATAATTCATCTTAAAAGATTCTAATCTAACATTTACTATGATAGAAAAAAGTGAAATAAGGGCAGAAAAAAATAGAGCATTTATGCTTTGAATATGAGACATGATTTTTTTTTAAAAAAAAAGGTTGTGTTATTTTTTTCTTTTTTATTCTATGTGCCTTAAGGAATAAATGTCACCTTCCTCTACCAAAGGTATCAGAAGCAAGTCAAAGTGGCACAGGGATAGTAGCTGGAAAAAAATGATGTCTGATAAAAGATATTCCTTCAGCACAGACAAACTACATGCTCTCACAACCTAGCAACTCTCACTATAAGATTAAAGTAATTAAAATCAAGCAAAAATCCTGAAAGAAGGTAACAGCAGCATCCAGTGGCCAGTGAGGCTCAGCCTAGATGTGCTTCCTGTAAACTGATGATGTACAATGGTCTTTTTGATGTATTCTTGGCTTTTATCCTGTTGTGAAAGGAGCAGACAGGATCTAAGGAGGCAATATCAGCACCATGCAGGTTTGGTACGTCTGCATAGTCTTTATATGGATTTTTGGTTTTGGTTTCCTCTGTGGTATGTATAATATTGAAGGAGGTGGAACAAGTAATTTGGGACAGCCTTACGACTTTCAGGGTTGCTTAATTAGCTGTTTATTAACACAAGCACAAGTGAGGAGCAGGATAATCAGAACAAAAAGTAAATATATACATACAAACATACTAAACTGATCGTGAAATTTTATGTTTGTCTTTTCCAGCAGTAGCTATTGCTTCCTTTCTGCCTTTAAGAACTTTCTTCCCATCTCTGTTTATGTTTCTCTCCTGTTGCATGAGGGACTTGTAAAAATATTAGGTACCAGTGCCAAAAGAGTTAAGCATTTTTTTGAGACTTGTAGTAAGTGGTGCACTGCTGTGTGCAATTAAGATTTACAGAAAGTAGGATTAATGGGCAGCAGTCAAGGACAATGGGAGGCTGTTTTGGAAAAGAACTAAATGGAGGAAAGATGCTAATGTTAATTTTTTTTACTTTTTTTACTTTTCTGAATAAATTGTGGAAAAAAATAAGTTTCAGAAGTTCTTTGTTCTTTAAAAGCATCCTTTAAATATTAAAATATTAAATAACTTCTTCCTGTGTTCTTTCATTCCCTATATTTTCATAAAAAACAAATGAAGAAAAACAGTCAGCTGATTTCCCCAGCTCATCACACAGTATTAACAAAGGTACTTACATAGCCAAAGCTGATTCTTTATGTTTCAATATTTTTTTCTTTGATTTGGGTTTTGTCAGGAGAGTTTTTGATTTTCAGGCTTGTTTGGTTTGGGTTTTGGGAGTATGAGGTTTTTTATTCCTTTTTTTTTTAGGAGCTCACATTCTTAGGATAAGAAAAAGTCAAAATTTAAAATTTTGCTTTAGTGATTTTCTTTATTTATGTTATGAGTGGCTTGATTTTGTTGTTGTTTATTTTTTTTCTTTTTTCTTATAAGACCAGGTATCTCAGAAATGTTTTCTTTAAAAAAAAAAAAAAGCATTTCATCCCCAGCACATCTATATTTAAAGTAAAGATAAGTGATTTCGTTTTTATTTTGCTCAGTGCTGCACACAGTACATTCTTTCAGTGTAAAATGAATTTGAAAGTCTACTAAATCAGAAAGTTAATGGTTTATACCAACTATGCCACCAATTTCTCTTTAAGTGACTACATATGGTACAAGACACAATTCAAGCATGGTGTCTTTTTATCTTCTTAAGAAGATCAACCCAAAGTCATTTTTAAAAAACCTGCTACTCAAGAGATCTNCCAGCACATCTATATTTAAAGTAAAGATAAGTGATTTCGTTTTTATTTTGCTCAGTGCTGCACACAGTACATTCTTTCAGTGTAAAATGAATTTGAAAGTCTACTAAATCAGAAAGTTAATGGTTTATACCAACTATGCCACCAATTCTCTCTTTAAGTGACTACATATGGTACAAGACACAATTCAAGCATGGTGTCTTTTTATCTTCTTAAGAAGATCAACCCAAAGTCATTTTTAGAAAACCTGCTACTCAAGAGATCTCAAAGTAAAGGTGCTGTACCACAAATCTGCAATCTTTTAATGCAGAAGACTGTATATTTGGGAGACTTTAGTTTAGGGTCTTCTTTTCAGTGACTCTGAATATTAGCATTTATGCTATACACTGAGGTTAAGCATTTAAAAGCTGCAACAGTTCTACATGCTCTCTAGTTATTTAAATTTAAAATGACTTGCAGTATCAACAGGAATACAAAATTTGCACCCACAGGAGTAGTCTATAGTTCCTGTTTGGTCAACCTGAAACAGCACAGACCTTGGGCGTGATGGCAAAAACAAGTTCTGATGTTTCGCGCTTGTTCAATAGGAAGTACAGTGTGCTGTAAAAAATGGTGAATAAATACCAAGCTATAAGGAATTTTATTGCTAGCTTCACAACTTCAGTAACCAGGGTTGGTGCACCTATGGATAAGAAGTCTAGTGCGCTGTGGCAGGAAGCATATTGCCTAGTAAAAGAGCTTAGGGTCACAAATTCAAAATTTAACATTTATTTGTAGTCATTAAAAGGTATGTGATATAAACCTCTTGGTAGTTACAATTCATTCCTCTCTGAAATAGTCAAACCACGAGTGAAGCGTTATTTCCGTGTCTCATTGCCTCTTATGTTTTAACCAAATCTTTCAGACCAGTTAGAGAAAAAGTGAAACGAGAAAACATTTTGTGCCCATTTCTCTCCATTTGGTTATTAGCTATGGTAAATCGTCTGTTCTGCAGAGATGTGTTGTGACACAGTGGTTTTGCATTTGCTTCCCTGAGGCTGGAAATCCCTAGTTGTTTAATTTATTTCAAGGGAATTGTTTACATGAATACATTCTAGAATGAATAAAGGCTACTTAATCTTATTCAAAACATCAATTTTTGGGGGGCTGAAGTCACTGAAGCCGTGCTTTCTTCTCATGAGCAACGTTTTGCTATTCAAGCAAATGACGCTCATTTCCACTTTACTTTTTTGCTCAGTTGAAATATTATTAAGCACAACGGTCATTAATTAAAACTATTTCAATCTAACCGGAAGAAGTCTGAACAAAACTGTGTTGCACAAGCTGTGATGATAAATATACGTCTTCCCCATAAACCTACCAGAAATTCCCATGTTTCCTTTTAACAATACAGGCTCAGCTGTCACCCAAATATTTTATTTTTTTGTGAAAGTAATTACAAAAAGTAAATATTTATGAAGCTCCAGTACATCAGGAGAGAGGGATTGTTAATTTACTTCTAAAGTATTTTACTTAATAATAATTTGTTGTAATTCTGTTCTGTATGTAGAATGGCTTCAAAATATTTAATTAAGAATTATTTTATGTCAGTCAACATCCTCTTGTTTAACTTGGTAGACTTTATTGAGACCATATCCTTATTTCCTGTATTTATAGATGGACAAAAATGCAAATAAATATTTTGTGCTAAGTTAAAACTTTTTTTTTTTGTATAGTACTAAAAAGAAGAAACAAACAAATATACAAACAAAGCCAACAAACCCAAAACACAAAGTTTCTCCCCCCCTACTCAGTTCTTGGAGACCCCACCTGGAGTAGGGCATCCAGCTCTGGAGTCCTCAGCACAGGAAGGACATGGACCTGTTGGAGTGGGTCCAGAGGAGGGCCAGGAAGATGATCAGAGGGCTGGAGCACCTCCCCTATGAGGACAGGCTGAGAGAGTTGGGGTTGTTCAGCCTGGAGAAGAGAAGGCTCTGGGGAGACCTTAGAGCAGCCTTCCAGTACTTCAAGCAGGCCTACAGGAGAGATGGGGAGGGATTCTTCATCAGGGAGTGGAGTGACAGGACAGGGGCAATGGCTTTAAGCTGAAAGAGGGTAGGTGGGAATAACACCCCCAGTTTGCCTGTGTTACAGTTGGAGAAGTTCAGTGAAGATTGCTGCACAGCTGAGGTTCTGGGCAGGGATTGTGTAAGCTGTGCGGATAAAGACTTCTTACAGCATCTGAAATGAAACAGGTCAAAAGAGCAGTCTTTAACATCGCTTTATGCAGTTTGCTCTGAATTCCTGACAAGAGACAAATGCTGTAGCAACAGATGCTCCTGCTCCCTTCCACTCCCCTCGCAGCAATCGCACAACCTCTCGCAGCTGCCCTGCATCTTGACATAATACCCGCTCTACATCGGCTGCAGAGGTGGCTCAGCGTGTTTTCAATTTGAGCTGCCAAAAAAAGACATAAGGGAAGGGGAACAGTACTGAAAAGACCAAACTGTTTTGTTTGTGTTTCTTCAGTCACTTTGTATAGCCATGAAAATGTCGATATCGGGACCAGTCATGTCTATGCATCCAAATCATCCACTTTAAACGACGAGCTTCATGGATGAACCCTTTTTATAGAGTGATATTTTTCACAATTAATTTTATGCATTATATTTTGATATTAAATATGCTGGCAGGTATGGTTGCCTTCAGCAAGGTATCCAGCCAAGTCAATGTCACTGACACAAACAGTGCCACTGTGTGCATTAGCTCTCTTGGTGCAGACAGGAAACTTCCTTTCCTTTTGAGTATTTTACATTCTTTGTATGTTCAGTCTAAAGTAGCCTTGGGAATAGGAACCAAAATCTGTTCTTAAATCTAAATTAATTGGCACTGCAAAGTGCACTCCTGTTTGTCATCGAACTTCAAATCAAAGTGAAATATAATAGCTGGTTTGAACCAAGAGTATTTTTTACAGTCATGTCTACAAATTCTGTTTTCATTTTGAAGATGCAACATATTTCTAAATGTTGATATGATTTTGTTAAATAGGACACTTAGATATTTTTAAGAGGTAAATATTCCCTCATCTGGTAATTTTTTTTAATGTGGAGTGCTAGCACTCCTAAATTCACCGTTATACCGATCCGCTACTTATTTCTCCTTTTTCTTCCCCACTACTGGCCCTTGAATTACATTCGGAGACCCCATGAAACCAGAGAGAAGGCAGAACTGGAAGAATAACTCTGTTTCATAGTATTTTCATCAGAATTACTAGGGGAATTACTAGTTTTTTGTTGTTTAACAGTTTGGGGGTCTTTGGTATTTATTTTGTTTGTGCTTTGTTGGGTTTTTAACGTGAGAGGAGAAAATCTCTTTATTTCTCCTTCTTTTTGACTGTTCTCTTTTCTTAATCTTTAATTCATTGATATTTTTGTTGTTTCTTCCGAGCACTTTTTTACTTTACATTTCTCTAAGCACAATACAAAGCCAGTCACGCTCTGTAGTTACAGTAACTAATATTTTAAGCAGAATCAGTGCAAGTCATTCCAAAAAATACCATTCAAAATGCAAATCTAAATGCTACAGCTCATCACAGGGAAACCAATGAGGCCCTAAGCAGAAAGCAGTGATGTTACTGTTATCTTTGCACTCTGATGAAGCCAAGTGAAAAGTCATTTATGCTATTGAAGATATTGAGCATTACTGTTCTAACTTTCCTGAATCAGTCGGAAAACAGACTATGTCAAAAATCTCATTTGCCCTGCCTTGCACAGTGTTCCTGCCCCTGGGATCAAGGGGGGGTTCTTTCTCTTACTGCATTGACTGTGCAAACATGTTCCACTGGGCAGAAATTGTTGGGTTACAGTATGGTGAACAGGAACTGCTCTTCAGGCCGTCACCGTACCATCTCTTCCCAACCTCTTTAAGGAGGAGAATTTCCAGAATGGTTGCTTAGCAGGACAGAGCAAGCGATTTCAAATGAGACATGGAGAGGAAGAAGTAATGCAGATCATTGTTCAGGCACCAGTGAAAAAAAGCAGCAGGTTAGACACATGCTATCAGCTTTCTTTTTTTTTTGTAAATAATGGGGAGGCTCAACAGTTTCCTGCCAGCAGCTCCCTCCCCTGTTCAAGTCTATTAGATTTGACAAAGCTTTGGGCTGTGCCTATACACAGATCTTTTACTGGGATTTCAGAAGCAGCTCTTTCAGGTGTAGTCAGCTCAAAATGTAGGGGAGATGGTCTACACTGAATGCAGGTGAACTGTGAATTAGCAATTACACTGGAAGTTCACATATGAAAGTCATACAAACTCTGAAGTTAAAAAAAAAATCACATTCAGCTAAATGAGAAGTCTTCTGTTTTAATGTTTCTGCAGTTCTCAATCTGTATGAAAGCCTGATAAGCCTTGCAATGTGAAGTCTTTCAAACAAGCACATAAATTTTATTCATTCATGACATTATAGTTGGAAAATTATTGAAAACTGATTTTCAGAATGAATTCTCACAACTTTTCTTCTTTGTTGACATTGAAGAAATACTAGGTTTTTTTTTACAGTACTTGAAATGAATAGCTGTCCTGAAAGAGATTAAAAGTCTATCTAGTCCAGGTATAAAGTGCAGTTAGAGAGGTTTTTCTCCATATATCCATCACTTGAATTCATGGCAATTTCTTCTCATCAGCTCATTTTATCGTACTTTACTTTAGTTTTTATTACTATGAAAATGTTGTAATATTAGAACTATCCTTACTATTCATCCTGTTTTTTACATAATTGTACAGGTATGATGAACAGAACAATTTTTAGTACAGATCACCACTAATGCTTCCCTGTTGTAAAACTTGTCTGTTTATTCTCTTTCTTTCTTACAATAGTTATTAATCTGTGAGAAGGCAATAAATTTTGCAACTAATAAATCTTGCAATGGTTTAATTTCCTAAAGTGTCTTAGGAGCTACTTTCAAAGTCAAAAGTTTTTTGAAAATCCGAGTTCATTCCATCCATACTATTGAGCTTACCTGAATGCCTATTGCTTCTTTCAGAGCACTCTACAAGATTACTAAAACATAACTTCTTAACACAAAAATCAGTGTTGCTTTTTCCCATATATTCTGTTTCTCCATCTCTATAAAAATTCTGGTTTGTATTACACTTTAAGATGTTTTTCCTTGTTTTCCTCATCTCTTCCTCACATTCACACTGAAGCCTTTTCTAAAAATAATTTCCTTACTTGCTTCCTCCCTGTCACCTGAAAATAAGACCAGTTTAGATGATAGTTAACATAATAGTTCACAGTTTGGTAGTTCCATATCTGATTTATTTTAGAACTTTTGATTGAAATAATTTAGTTCTATGCCTTTTATTGATTTGTTCTAAAAGTATATGATCAACGTGTCAGTGTGTGGCGTTTTCTTAGATTCTCCCTCGTAAGGGCAGAATGTGGAATAAGAATCTCCCTAAACTCCTTTGCTGTGAATGCTAATACGAATAATCCATTTAGCTTTTCTATTATGTTTTTTTTCTTTCCTTTAGTGTTCCATTTTTGAGATATTAATCTATCACTCCTGTCAGGTCTCTGGAAAGTTTTCTATGTCTGATGTGCTGGAAGAAGTTTTTAATATTAGTTTTAATGCCTCTAGCAAGTTGCTCATTGAAATCTCTTTTTGTAAAGTCTTACAGCTTTATATTTTCCCTGCCAGATTTTATGTTCCATTTATGAAAAAGAATATTCTACTTTTTATACTATCCTTTGTTAAGTAACTACTTCAGCTTCCTTCCTGACTTCCTTCTTTCTTTCCTCCCTTCCTTTCTCCCTTCCTTCCTTCTTTCCTTCCTTCCTTCCTTCCTTCCTTCCTTCCTTCCTTCCTTCCTTCCTTCTTGTCTTCCTTTTAAAGTCATTATTAACTTTTAAATAATTACTTTGAACCACTCTGGACTGTCTCTTGCAACAGTTTTACTTTATAAACTTATTTTAACAACATTCTCATGTTGTCCTTACCTCTGGTACCTGAACACATTATGAAAGGATACTGTTCTAAGCTTAAAAAATTTCTGAAAATAAATTCTTAAATGTTCATCAAGCAATTATTAGTACTACGATACTTCGAGGAAATTGTTGCAAACATAAAGCAACACGGATAATAAAGAACAGTAAATTCAGTGTGTCTGAAATGAACAGTATTTAAAAAGGGTCAGCAAATAATTCTGAACAGTATTAACTAAAAAAATGGTTCTGGCAATATTGCTGGATATTGTAGGAACATTCATAGGGACTCGGAGATGATGTAGCACATAGTGCAACATCAGAGATTTCTTTCTGGCTTCTGAAGATCCCTACACATGTATTGCTTTTGAAAACAAAGTTGTTTAATTAATAAGTGACTAAACTTGCTCCTCACTGAAAAACTTTTTTCAAGTTTTCACTGAAATGTCAGCGAAGTGAAACAGGTTTTCCCGTAACATCAACAAGAACGGAACCAGTGAATAACAGTTGCCTCTCTCGTGTGTAAGTAGACAAGAGACAAAGCGACAAGGGATGCTTTACTCATTATATAGAGTAATTATGATATTCCTTTAAAGCCTTCGTGATTTTTCTATTTGAAAAAAAAAAGTTATTTCACAGACAAAAATACCTAGTATGGTTACAAATAATGCAGTTAAATATTTTCCTTCGCAATCAGTTCAAATATGAGATTTGCAATTAAGTGCAAGTATTTGATAAAGTCTTTTCCATTTACAGCTCTCCAAGAGACAGAACACCTTCATTTCACCAAGGTCATGCCATATTTATTACCCAGATTCATGTTACATGCCGGAATTTCACAGTATAGCAGAAGCAGCCACTTGATAAAAAAATAATTCTATGTGACACAAAGTGTCAGAAAAGGGCTTCTGTGTTTCAAATGAATAACCAAAAGAAGACAACAAGAGATTAAATACCTTCGTTATTCTTTGTATTTTTTTTTTTCCAAAAAGCTTGTTTTCTACATGGAAGAGGAGTGAAACCAAACTGTTTTCTACTGTTTTTGGTTTTTTTAGAAATAGAAGTATGAATTTTCAAGGAGAAGATTGCCAGGTCTGCTTAGTGAGACATGAGTATAATTCTCTGCTCTACGAAAAGTTTTTGGTTTTTTTTTAAGGAAAATAAAGTATTGAACAAGAATGGTAAACACACTATGAAATTTTAATTCCCTTTTCTCCTTGTTAAGGGTGTTTGGAAATGTTGCAGTCACCTGAGAATTGGATTCATGTGAAGCGTTTCACTCATGTCAAAAAGACAAATCATGATAATGTGCACCTGATGCCTAAGCTAAAAGTGAATTCTGTTGAGATCTTTTGCCTTTTTTTCTGCTCGTTGAAATGTTTATTGAAAAATTTCACTTAGGAATAGACTTGAACTAGAAATTATATGCTAAAGCCCTGATGCATGGACTTGTGCCAAAATTAATGAAATTAATTTTTTCATTGTCTCCTTAATAATTTCAGAGATAAAGTGTTTCATTACAGTCTCACTAGTTTTGCTTCAGAGAAGACTTTTTTTTTTTTTTTTACAAATTTGCCTTGCCCCTGTGTTTCCACTGATTCAGGTCTGGGGATATCTGTCATTTCAGAAAATCGGAGTGGGGTTTGATTCTTCTTGTATATAATTCTAACTACTGATATTATCGAGAGATATTTGCTTGCAAATTTAGGCAGATTCAGAATGCTGGTGTTAGGCTTAAATGTAGCTTCTCTGACATTTCAGGGTAACTCTGCATGTGCCCATTTAAATCATTGAAAAGATCTGTGGGCACAGAATATTTAAAAGGGTTAATTCTGATGTAAGAGAACTGGACTTTTTCAAGGAACACCTGGCATGAGGGTCCCTGTTCCATTGATTTCTGACAATCAATGTAAGCTAATGGAGACTAAGTTCCTGTGTTTTCCTGCAGAGATTGTTTTCTGTAGAGATGCTTAAGCTCACGTGGTCAGTATTTAACGAAAGTTATGGATAAATCAGCTTTGGAACAAGGTGGCTTGACAAGTCCTTCAGATCCTACTGCCTCAGCGTTATAAGTGTGTGTTCAAAATGCCCCAAAGGGAAAAGTTGTGGAAGAATTGTTACCTGAATGTTTGAGATTTTTTAATGTTGTTTCACGGATATATTCTTGTTATAAGACTGTCAGCTTCTGTTTTTTTCCTGTCAAGTACAGTTTTGAGTTTGTCCTTTTCTATTTTCTCCATTACACGAAGTACTGAAAGTGAAGAATTTTAATACTTCCTGAACATCAGCAAACTGAACAAAACTCTCATGATGAAAGAAGCTATAATAAACCTGATGGTGTTTGTTATTCCAGAATTTGATAGCTGAACCTAGAACTCCACAAAGTCTGTAGGTAAAAAAGAAAAAAAAGTTTTAAATGAAGTCTTATTGTTGCTATATACTTAGTTGTCCCATTTACTATACACAAAATATATTTAATACATGCAACATCCCTCGTGGTCATCACATTTCCTGTCTTGGAGCCGGCTGAGTAAAATGCTTTTAATGGTCTTTGGTGCACTCTTGGGTTGAAATTCAGAACATAACTTACAAAATATATGTGATTTCAAAGGACCGGCGCTTTCACTTGTGCCATATGCCGTCTTTTCCCAGCTCACAATTTGTGAAATATCACTAACATTAATCTGAAATCTTCAGCCTTTTGTAGGAGCTACCTGAATAAGAATCTTACACAGGCATGATGCAAGCCAGCAAAAGTGTCTGTAGCATGTGTCCAAAACTGATGTCTGTGTGATTGGAACCATAGCTAGCACCAAATTCAGCATCCAACAGCTGCTCCAGGCGGACGTCAGGCAGGTTTGAGACTGCATTGCTCCAAGCTCCCTTGGGTTGGGGCTGACCCACAGCCACAACAGCTGTAGGAAGTCCCTGGGTTAGACAGCAAGGCACAAAAGCTGTGTAACCATCCACTGCACGTGAGCTGAGTTTCAGCCACAAGCCAGTGACTTTTTTCTTCAATAAGGCAACATATTTAAATTATAATAAACAAAAAAACTTCTCAAATAATACTGAATTACTCTCCTGCATAAAAGATGTTTTTTTTTCATTTCTCCTAAATTAATACACCAGACTTGGAACATGCCACATATATAGGTAGGCACAGTGTTCCAGAGCAAATGCATCAGTGAGTAACTACTACAGTGGCATTTGGAAAGCTAATTTACAAACAATAATGCAACGTCATTCCTACATTTCTCTTTTTATTGAGGAGCCTGGACCAGGACTTTCTGCTTGCTGGTTGTTTATTGCACGTTCTGAATCCTATAAGAAATTTGTGTTTCAGTGCTTTCCTTGATAAACACAGTTTATTTTTTTTTTTTGCAGAAAAAATATACAAAAGGGTTTTTACAGTGTTGTTTTTTTTTCTGCAGTCTTAATTTATGATCCTCATAGTATGAGATTTTAAATTAGTGACATGGAGGGAAGCAGAATATGAGATTAATATCCAGCTTCCTCTTGTAAAAGATAGAAAGGAGGAGGCATAGATGTTTTCAAGTGAGTTCAACATTCTTAGAATAAAATGTACAATGCAAGAATATTAGCTGGCTTGTCACTTTTGTGAAACTTTTGTAATTACAGGGGAAACATGATGCGTTACTTGGATATTTTAAAACCACTTTTAATAATTACATATTTATACATAGTGATTTCTGTATCCCTTAGGCTTTAATTAGTTTCTCAGCTATTACTTGCAAGATTTTAATAAGATACTGAACTTACTGAAGCTTCTACCGGAAAAGATTTTGTAAATAAATGTTTGACCCTTTTTTTCTTTCCCCAGAAATGTAAGAATAAGCAAAAGTAGATAAACTAAGTATCCCACTTCCTTACCTCTGTTGTTTATTTTGCAGAATGATGATTTGGCGGTGATTTCCAGTGGGCTCAGTGGTATTTTGAAATGAATCCAAGAACCTTATTCATGACAGTCCTACCCAGCTGACAGTATGCAATTGTTCTTCTCTAGTGGAAGTTTGCACTTCTATAGGATTAAATCCATCAATGAGACAGTATTCTTCTTTCAGCCTTTGGTTGAAACTGATAAATCAGTCAGAAAACATCATGCAACACTCTGCTCTTACTGGGATTAAAAAAAAAAAAAAGAACTTTAAAAATAAGACGAGAAAAACTCCCCAAATAAGCTGCAACATTCATTAAAAAGCTTATAATATAGATTTAAATAAATTTTTTGTACCTAAATCCTAAAAAAGGATGAAAATGGTTGAATCATACAGAAACTGTGCTTCTCACAAGAATATATGTTAGGTGTGGAAAATAAAAGGAAAAAAGAGGAAATACCAGTTTCTAACACATAATTAGATCAGCAATATCATGTGCCATTTGGAATATACCTCCAGATTACCAAAAAGGTTAAAGGACTCTCTAATTCAAGTGGAAGCTGTATCTAACCTTTTTTTTCAGCTAAATGTAAGTGGTTTTGTGAATGGCCATGAGTCTAATCATGCCCATAAGATTAGAGTTTTCTGCAACATTGTTTACTGAATAAATAAAAAAAAAATTAAGGTTTCTTCATCCCTGTATATGGTTGATCAAAATCTGTTTAAAAGAAGGAATTAATATGTCCAGTTGGACTAGCATGGCAGTGCACATAATTAATACAGATGAGATGTTGTAACTGCACCTCTTACTAAGTTTGTGATACTGCATATATCAAAACACTCCCGAGTTTTAGCTAAAGCACCTCCTGAAGTTACAGATCAGGGTGTTGTGAAACAATCTTTCAGCAAGAGAACGGACAGACATTTCTGCTCTTCCATCTCCAGTACTCTTCTCAGCGACACAATTTGCTGTCCCTTAACCACCAGAAAATATATTAATAAAATCATAAAGTAGTTTACTCAAATCGCATGGGCAAACCTTATTTTTACAAAAATATGTTCACCATCAACCTGAATTAATTGAGTGATTTTGTTAACAGTGGCCCATAAATACATCCCTTAAGACCACTAAAAGAGTTAACTCCACAAGGAACACCAACATTGTCTTCTCTAGGAAAGAACTTCTCAGTCTGTTCTCATTGTCATCTCACTCTTCCCCATACAGCCTTTTTGCCCTTTCTTAAATATCTTTTCTCAGAGGCAACACCAGCTTGTCTAATGGGTTTGATTATGTCCTGTCCAGCCCTTGGCCCCTTCTCGCAGTAAGCCACCCTTGCAGAACCCCCCCTACCGAATTCTGGCCATGTCCACCCACTACAGGAACTCAATAAGTTAATGACTATAAATTTATGGTCGGTAATTCTTTCAGAAAATGTTCTGCTCCAACCGTTTTCATTTTTAGCTGACTACAAAGAAGTAACAGATAAAGACAGATTAAAATTTTAGGCATCTAAGAGATCCGTTAGAGAGTATCTACTGATTTGAGCAATCACTGTTGGCAATTAATTAATAACTGCAGGAATTTTTGTGGAGAACCATTTCGTAACTGAGCATTTGATGCACTACTGGCTATACTGACTCCCCTTTATTCCAGACATACTTTCAGAACAGGGTATCTGCATGTGCTCTTAAGTGCATCATTTGTCGATACACTTCATTAAGTTTTCTCTTTTCAGAATGTACTCATTATGGTTTTTAGCTGGGCTTCACAGCTGTCACTGAAGCCACCAGACTGAAATTACATTACTGTTTTTTCCAAATATAAATCTCTAGTAAATTTTACTATATTTGGAATTTTTTTTTCCTAGTAGCTGTAAAGTGACAAATAACTAAAGTTCTTGCTTAATTTTGTCTCAAAGCAGTATACTCTGTTTCATTACTAATTCTTCCGGGTATAAATTTCTTATCTTTTATTCATCACTAATAACTTTCTCACATATGCAACTTTGTAATTGGTCTCAAAGTAATACATGCAGGTAGATTTGAAAATTAGTACTGAAACACAAGAAAAAAGCACACTTAAAAACTACTGAATATCTAGCATCTGCCTTCTCATCACCGTTTGGTCTACTTTTTTACAAATTATTATGTATTTTATTCATAACATATAAAGTTCTTTACAGTGAGGGTGACAGAGCACTGGAACAGGCTGCCCAGAGAGGTGGTGGAGTCTCCTTCTCTGGAGACATTCAAAACCCGCCTGGATGCGTTCCTGTGTGATCTGATCTGGGTGTTCCTGCTCCGGCAGGGGGACTGGACTAGATGATCTTTCGAGGTCCCTTCCAATCCCTAACATTCTGTGATTCTGTGATTCTGTGATTCTGTGAAGTGGTTCAGAGATTAAAGCTCAACATTTAAGTCGGCCAAGGGACACATATCAAGTTAAGCAACGTGCCTGGAAAAAAATTAGAGAAAATAATTAATTGTGCAGTTAAAGCCTAAAGTCTGAAGCAAAATTCAGCTACATTCTTTTCCCTGCAAAGGATAACCTGTAAAGGAAGCCTCTTTGATTTGTTCGTTTTGACAATAATATGAAACCACAAAAGTTGCTGAAATTTCTTAAGTGGACCATGGGAGTCAAATGTAGTTTATTTCCATTCGTTTTGCAGTACATGATTAGTTTTTGTCAGAATCTTTGATCAAGATTCTGGTTTAATTCCTACATGTATCTTTCATTTATGTGTACACCCTACAGAGTCAAAATCAAACTTCTCATACACCAGTTGAGATGTTCAGCTTTATTGAGACTGCCCAGAGGAAAAAAAAAGAGTAAAACAAGAAAAGAAAAAAGTTGTAGTGCATTGTAGATGATGCACAATTAGAATACTATTAATTTCTGTTAATTTCTGCTATTCTAGAGTTAGCCACACTGCCTAAACTAGCTGCGTAAACTCCTTCCATAGACAGGTGGAAGAGACAAGTACCTCCAGAGGCTTATTTAATTTATTTTATTTAATCACCTGAAATACTTGGGACAAAAACATTTTTGTGACTACTCTCTTTCCAGATGCACTTAGATTTACATACTATTCTCAAGTATCTGACAATGTCTGCCAAAGAGAGACTGTCAGGAAACAGGTCAAGTTGGGTTTTAACTATAGCAACGGTTATACTTTTTTTTTTTTCTGAAAGAACAATATGATTAATTAAATGTTAAATAAGATATTGATTGCCTCTACTCTCTGGAAAAAAAAAAAAAAAGAGAAATATGTCAGGGGACAGATCTTTTAGTCACATATAGTCAGGTGAGAAGAAAAAAAAACTAGCTTCTTTGTTCTGTCATCCAAAGAATTATATATAGTTTGCCATATCTAGGAAGAATTTATCAAAATTATTTTCAAAGATCACAGTAGGTAGAAACTCACAAAACAATTTATTACATTACTTACCAGTTCTCACATTTAGATTTTTCATCCCTCAGTGCCTATCATAAAATTCTGTATCTCCAGTTGAAGCCCGTTTTAACGAACCCCTTTATGCAAGCAGTTTAAAAGAAGTAATGTACTCTGAATTTAATACATACTACAGGTTTTCACTTAATGGCTTCTGGGAATGTCATTATTTCTCCCTGATGCCACTGAGGTTTATATCTAGTCAAATGGATAGTATAAAACTTTTTCAGTAGGTTGACTAGGCAGAACTCATTCCTCTCATTCTCCTTCTTAACACAACTTGGCCCTCTGCCATATTAGATATTTTTAGACCATTAAGACTGATAAAAATATTCAAATTAAATATCTACCACAGACAACCAAAATCAAAATCCTTCCTTTCTTCATAGCTCAAAGAAATATTTCTAGTTTGTTTAGCTTTTTTACCTTGGTAGAAATATACTAAACATTTTACCAGCTTTATTGTTAGCATTTGGCACTGTTGAATTAATATAGTAGAGAAAAAAAAAAACACACATGAAGAGAAAGAAGAAAGGTGAATAAAAACAACTAAATTATTCTCTTGTCAATGCAAGGCAATGAAAATATGAAGTGGCAGGCACAGGCCACTATGCCAGCTGTTGGACATTATTTCTTGCAAGAAATACATAGTTTTTAAAACCCATCAATTTTTTCTTTTTCCCCACCTGTTTGATTTAAATACTGCTTATCTAAAAGCTGGGTAAGGAATGCTTTTTCTGTCCATTTTTTTTTGTTCTTTTTTAACCTGTGTCATACCATACAAAAACAAGATCTTTTTAACAATTCTACACAAAGACTGGCCTAGTACTGAGATACAGATTCAAGGTCTTGTGCTGAAAGCCTTCAGACCAATGCTCTAGGAGATTACTGGGTTACATGTCTTTTTTACTTTCTCTAATAAGAAATTTCCTTCAGTAGGAGAATATTATGCATTCGCTGAAAGTATCANTTTCCCCGGATAAGCTTGAATCTTTCATTCTCGAGTCCTCTATCTCCTCCACTCACATCCCAAGCAGCACAGGGAGGATGTGGGATGACAGATTACACTCAGTTTGTAATAGTTCCTCTGTGCCACTCCTTCCTCCTCACACTTTTCCCTGCTCCAGTGTGTGTCCTCACAGACTGCAATAGTTCGGGATAAGCATGCTCCAGCATGGGTCCGCTGCATGGACTGCAGTTCCTGTCGGCAGAGGTCTGCTCCAGACCAGATCTTTCACAGGCTGCAGCGTGGATATTTGTCCCAGAGTGGTTGTCTCCATGCACTGTAGGGAAATACGTGCTCTACTTTGGTCCTCTCCATGGGATGCAGGAGGATATCTGTTCTAGTACCTGGAGTAGATTCCTTCTTCTCACCTTGGTGTTCACAGGGCTGTTTCTCATATTTCCATACCACTTCTAGTTAATGTTGCTGCTTAGTTAGCTAGGTATAAAAGATCACAGGAATAACTGAAATTCTTATCTAGCATTTAGTTGTCATACTTCCTGTGGTGTACTCTTTTTGTCCACGTCGGTCACAGGTCACAGACTCTTAGTTTTCACAGCCCTATAGTTTCCTTTATAAATGTAAAATCCATATTTGAACATAAGTAACAACCCCCTGATGTTTAACCTCTAACTCTTTGCTCTTTTCAAACCTTACATCCCAGTCACCTATCAAATACACCAGGCATTTTTGTTCTACTGCTGAGCAAAACACACTCTCTGACATATCGAACTTGCTTTTCAAGTCTGAATATTAGTGATCTGTATTTGATAACTTTGCTACACATTGACTTTTTTGCTCTTTCTTAAATATTAGATCTAGCAGCCTTATTTGTTGCAAAATAGAATTTCACAAGAAAGGAAACATGACACGAGTACTTACGGTCTGCAACCCGAATTTCATCACTGCTAGGTAAATTCTTGACTTTCTAGAAAGTAAAATAGTTGTAACTGGTTTTCTTTCTGAGGTAACAAATAATGTAATTGTACTAATTGAAGCAGAATAGGATGGACCGCAAAGTCCCCATGCCAGTATATTTTGTTCTTACAGATTTTTATGGGAGTTACAAATTCTGTCAGAAAGTAGACTTAATTAGGCATCCAGAATGTTCTCCAAATTTAGAAGAAGAGCCAAATCTGCTTTATGTGTTACTACTGAGGAATTTATCCTCATTAAAATGACCAATACAGTACAGCACCCCAGCACTCAACAGAATACTTAATACATTCAAAAGAAGGTAGGTGATTTTTATTTTTTTTTTAAGATTTAATCTATCTATCTCATGTATCTAAAATAGAGAACCTTTGGAGGCTTTTAAGGTCTCCCTGTTTACAATATGGAGAATTTAATCACTTTAGAATATTGTTACAGTCTATGCCAAAAATTTAGCAGATAGTTAATTCTAATCATTTAGAGTGTACAGGGCAGTGTGATGGAGCTTAAATGTCCTGCCACATCCTCCAGAACTGTCAGACAAGTGGCTTTCACAAATGCGTAATTTCACCAAAGGGGAAAAAGTAAACAAGCAAGGAAAAAAGCAAGAATTTCTGTTCTGCAAGATACTGTTGAACAAGCAAGAAAATATATTAAGTATTGTGAAACAAAATGCAATGGACAGAATTTTTATTGCAAGCGTCAGTTGTTTTGGTTTTGGCTTTTTTTCTTATTTTGTCTGTAGGGGAAATTATTCATAAAAAAGAGAAGATTATCTGATGTTTTTAGATGCATACAATTCTAGCTGGGAAACCATGTGAGGCAGACAGAAAATTACAAATAACACGAATACATTGAGCCATAAATATTTACATATATATTCACTTTTTGTCACTTCAGGAAACACGTACTTGAATGTGGTGTGATTCAGGTTGGTTTTAAAAGTCTCACAGATGACAGCTATAAGTAAGCTACTCATGAGTCACTGAGTAAGCCAGACTGTTGTTGTTCATGTCTTAAATTGCAGGAATGCTACACTTGTACGTGTTTCCAATACCAGACGAAGGGGTCTACCTAGATCCTTTAGTAAGTAGTTAACAGTTGCTTGCCTAGTAAAGTAAATTGCCTGTCTAGTAAATAACTTGATATACCACAAACATACAGGGTTGAGTTAAAAAGCTTTTTAATATAAATTCTCTAAATTTTGATTAATCTATGAAAAGGCCACAGATATTTTAAACTCAATGTGCAGTAATATTGAGGGAACATTAACTTCTTTCTGAAGTTTTATTGATTAGAAGTTCTATTCTATATAAATAATTGTTTTTGATCGCTGCAGTCCATCCTATCATCTTCTATCTTTTTTTAAAATCTTTTCTTAACTCTGTCTCTGCGTAACCTCACTCTTCATCCTGTGTGTATGTGCTGCAAGGACCCAGTGCCAGCTACTGATATATGTGTGACTGAAATTTGGTGCTAGCTTCTGGAGTCAGACCAGGGGTGTATGGCCCCCTGGCCTACAGTGTCAGTTACTGGAGCCAGTGGGGGTTTTATTCTCCAGCCACTGGGGCAGGAATATTGTGTGTCCTGAAAANTTGAAATTTGGTGCTAGCTACTGGAGTCAGACCAGGAATATTGTGTGTCCTGAAAAGCAGCTACTGGGGGGACCAGGGATGATTGAGACAAGTGAGGGGCTCAGCACCAGCAGCTGAAGCAGGATTACAGGTCACAGCCCATGGTCCTGCCTGAGCCAGGTGTGAGCGACTGGCTGTGTGCATGGGCTGTTCCTGTGTGTTCACCAGAGCCTTCAAGCTGGACTTCCCAGAGAGCAGGAGACCTAAGCCACCCAGGGATGACGGGGAATGGGGTTTACAGGCAGTTCATAACACTCTGTCTCTACTGCTCCCACGTCCTCACAGTCTTCCCTGGCTCCAGCGCGGGGTCCCTGTCACAGGACACAGCTCTTCACAAGCTGCTCAAATGTGGGTCCTTTCCACAGGCTGGAGTTCTTCAAGAACTAATCTAATGTGGGACCTTTCTGTGGGGTACGGTCCTTCAGGAAGAATCTGCTCTAGCTTGGGTTGTCCATGGGCCATAGTTCCTGACAGGAGCCTGCTCTGGCTTGGGCTCTCCATGGGGTGCAGCTTCCTTCAGGGCACATCTACCTGTGGAGCAGGGACGTCCACGTGCTGCAGTGTGGATACGTGCTCCAGTGTGGTCCTCCATGGGGAACAACCTGCTTCATGGTGGTCTTCCCCATAGGCTGCAGGGGGACTTCTGCTCCAGCTCTTGGAGCACCTCCTCTTCCTCCTTCTCTCACTTTGGTGTCTGTGGGGCTGTTTCTCACACATTTTTCTCACTACTCCCACACAAATGTTGCACAATATTCCTTAAATATGTTATCACGGAGGTGCCACCATAGTGACTGATGGCCTCAGCTGTGCCCTGCAGTGGATCCCTTTTGGAGTCGGCTGGAATCAGCTGTGTCTGGCACAGGACAGCCCCTGGTCTCTTCTCACAGAGTCCACCCCTGCAGTCCCTCCGCTGCCAACACCTTGACATCTTCACCCAATATTGTACCAATCTGTTTTGGTCATGTTTAATACAGACCTCAGAACATCATGAAATTCACCATTAGTACATAGCTTTTGTATGAGGTAAAGCATCTGTCTCGTTAAAAAGATGAGTCTGGATTCAAATTTCAAGTAAAGGAGAAACTAGCCTTGTTTAGTTTTTCCTAGTTTCTAGGTACCCATTATCAAGCAGTGTTCTAGAAGGATAGAAGGGTAAGACATACTCTCCAACAAAGTAATGGGCATAATCATTTACAGGAAATAAATCTGCATGAATCCTTACTTGCTAACATCTGTCACTGTTGTCATGGGAGGGGCTGGGGTTTTGTTTGTTTGTTTGTTTCCCCATTTATAAGAACATTTAAACTATATGAGATTCAGTTTCATTTTTTTGAATATAAATATGAAAACAAGGAATCAAAATTTTTATAAAGCGTTCTGGGATCACTCANAATTAATTTAATGTTTCAAGCGGTTCAAAGTAGTCTGCACCTACTTCATTTTAAGCCAGTACAAATCTAAACTGCATTTCAGTATTGGAGAGCGTTGGCTCAGAAATGTTACGGTTCTTATCTGATATCCTATTCTCTTTGAGGAGAAGGCTTACCACCCAAGCACCTGGTGCTTGTATACACTTTATATGGACTGTAAGAGAGCAAATATAGAAAGACATCCTGTGGCACTGTTAGATCTTGGAGGCATATGAAAAAAAAAATTCCAAGGACATACTGTAAAGAGAGAGGGGGAGTGAGAGACAGAAAGAGAAGTCAGTCTCATGTTGAAATTGTTTGAACATGTTGGGTCAACTGATAAAAACTTAATTATTTCATTACATGTTGAACTATTGTCTAATGGAATATATCTTTTCCACTTGAGTAATTTGTAAACTTTTAGCAAAATAATTTAAAAAAGAAGCCCAAGCAACTACAGAAGCTGTACTTTCAGTTGAAAGATTACTCTAGTGGCTCTATATTAGATTACCATTTTATTTGGATGTGGTTTCCAGTAGTGTACACTTTTCTAAGGTTGCACATTGTGCTATTAAATACATACTTTTTTCACCACTGAAGCAGAAAAGGAAATAGACATTTCATGCAGTCAAAAGAGGTAGAAAACGTTCTATAATATGCCTTTTGATCCTTCTACAACACGACTGCAGGTATACCTAAGACAGAATAGAAAAAAAGCAGAAAAGCTGTTAATATAGTCCATGATTCTTTACCACAATCAAAATATTTCTTGCTTTCATAAGCAATTGTTAGCCTTTTTCACAGTAGACTACTGTTTTATAGAGGCAATTACAGAGCCCCAGGAAATTTCTGTGACTAAAAAAATATATATATATTCATACATAAAACCTAAAATACATATAATTATCAAAAATTACTGGTCAAAAATTTGAGGTGTCATTATTTTATGATATATAGAGAGCCATTAAGTTCTGAGTTCACAGAGATTTATTTTGTTTAGATAAATTAATTGCTCACTACATTAATAGAATGGCTTTTGATTTCCTGAACAGGGAATTCAGAAAAGGGTTTTTATGCTAAATACTTGCTTATTTTCAAACTAAATAGCTCTGATATGCAAATGTAATTCTAATAAATGCAAAACAACTACCTGCACTACAGTCCTTCATATTTATTAGTGAAAGTTTAAAAACATACCATTGCAAGATTTACATAAGTGACATCGCATGACAAGATTATATTTGTATAGTACAATCTTAAAGTTTTTTTTTTTTGCAATTTAAATTACCTTAACTGGAAAGTTAAAATTGCTTGACCTTAGTTCCTTTTTGATATAATGTGCTGGTTTTGTCTGGGATAGAGTTAATTTTCTTTATAGTAGCTAGTAGGAGGCTACGACTTGGATTTGTGGGAGAACAATGTTGATAACACACTGATGTTTTAGGTTTTGCCAAGCGTTTTGCCAAGCAAACATGCCAAGGACTTCAGGTTTTCATACTGCCCCTGCCCTCCCATCTCTACAAGAGACACAGCCAGGACAGCTGACCCAGCCTGTCTAATGAGATATTCCCTGCCACAAGATGCCATGCTCAGTATGTAAGCCAGGGAAGTTGGCTGGAGGATGCTATCACTGCTTGGGGACTGGCTGGGTGTCAGCCAGGGGATGGTGAGTGGTTAGTTCACTTGTTTTTCTTGAGGTTTGCTGTTTTCCCTTTCATTATAATTTATTAGTACCTATTATCATTAATATTAGTATTATTAGTATTAGTGTCAGTATTTTATTTCATTTTACTAACGGAACTGTTCTTATTTCAATCCATGAATTTTTTTACCTTTTCCTCTGATTGTCTCCCCAATTCCACCCTGGGGGATGAGGAGAGAGCAAGTGTCTGTGTGGTGCTTCTTGCTGGTTGGGACTAAACCACAACATATAATAGCGAATAAAGATTAATCTATGCTAGATGCTTTATGTTGACATTTTACCTTCTAGTTCGAAGGAAAAAGGCCTGAAATACTTTCCCTGAAAATGTTTTAAATAGGAGCTGCCAACCTATTTGTAGACGTCAGATATAATTCTAATCAGTGTAAGATTGGAAGTCCAGGATTAAAAATAAACCAAAATCTTAGCTGAGTTTCAGAAAATAAATTTGTTGGAAAACAAACATATGAATTGAATCTTACTGCTATTGCTGTTTATTGATTCAAGATTAATTACATTTGAACTGTTGGCCTCTGACTCAGCTGTCAACTTGAGTATATTCGCATGGAGACAGATGAGTGCATCCCTCTAACTTGGAAGCATAGAAGCTAGCTAGCTTGGAAGTGTTTATCAACACGTCAATCAAACATCAACAGAAAAAAAAAAAAGTTTTGCTTTTTAGTGTTTTGATCCTTTTAGGCTCTTGGTTTAGATTTTAGGCTGCTTTTAGGCTCTTTGCCGCTACCAGCAACATCAATTCCAGTAATGTACTAGCTGACAAAACCAAACACAGTGCAAACACAGAAGTCCATGTATGAATAACACTTAAGTTAAACTTACAAAAAAACAGGAAAACCACAGGAGAAAAGTATTTCAGTAGGAACTGAAATGTTGCAGTGCCTGTAGGCTAAGACATGCCTTCCACTGACTGTAGTGACAATAATCAGCTGAAAACACTTGAGATACACATTACTGGATTTTTCTCTTTTAGTTTTGACACTAATTTTTAAATAAATTGCCATTCTGTCCTCAGTGCTAAAATAACTCCTCTGGTTCAAGTTTTGCTGTGATTAATGATGTCTCAGGTTGATTTCTGCCATGCCTGTGCCATTCTCAGATCTACACACAACACTGTTCTTCTGTGCATTGAATGCTGAACTCCTCAGTGGAAGAAGGAAGAATATATTACACATCAGTCCCCTTGTCTAGAAAATGTGGGCCAGCCTGAAGGTAAATTAAATCAGGGTTAGCGAGAAGGATGATAGTTTCTCCTACCCTTCTTTGCTTTTTTTTTTGCTTATTTTCCTTGTTCTTCCCTCCGCCATCCCCTACTCAGAACACTTGTGGACGATTGGAATAAGGCTGGAGAATAATCACATGCTTGCTGGATCACCCTATTCACAGCAGAACATGTTTATGGATTATTGAAAAAGGACTGTCTTTTTAAAATACTATGGTTAATTTCTATTCCAAGTCACACGTTACAGCAAGCAGCAAAGTAAGGTAAGAAAAAAAGATACAAATTGTTGGCAATGATAATAATTATCATGACCTGGAACTATTTGATTTAATGACTCAGGAACTCAGCCAGGTAGTTCTTAGGCTTCCTTGGTGTTGAGGTAAGTATCTGCTTATGTAATATCCAAAAATTATAAAGTTAAGTAGGAATAGTGTATTGCAAATCTGTTTCAGGAAAGATATTTCTTTTAAATAATTAGCATCTGAGAATTTGCATGCTTAATTGTCAGTTATGCTAGAAGTGACATCAACATTTATTTGAACGCATTTTTGGAACAAGCTCCAGGAAAGACTAATTCTTGTTTTAATTTATCCTGATTGTAAAGAACTTGCATTAAATTTTTTTACATGCACACAGTAGCTCATCTGATAAAAATACAGTCGACCAGCTAGTATTGCCTTCTGGAGTAAGAAATTAGAAAAGAGCAGGTTTGATTGTATTTCTGGTACAATATCACCATTACTGTGATAGACATTAGAAACAAAAAAGAAACGGATGTAACAGGTGAACACAAATTTAAATTACACTCTCTCCTCTTTAACTTAATAGATTTTCATATCTTCTAGTTCATGAACTACTGTCTTTTTCTGAGTCCACGTGTAGTTCACTAGTTTTTGCGTTAACAGTTCTGACAACTCAAATAATTAATTCAATTTTAACAGTGACTAAAACAACCCTTTTTAATTAATTCAATACCACCATTATTAATAAAGCCTAAGAAATCAATTGAAAGTATCTAATATTATTTTAAAAGTGATGGTTCCAAAGTTCTTTTTTAATGAGCAGATGTTTATGATTGTCTTTTAATATGTGGCCTGGACAGATTTTATTCATTAAAGACTCACGTGTATTACAAAAGGGCTCAGACAGGATGATTTCAGTTCTCTTCCATTCATTCAGACACGTATCTGCATTCTTATTTTAGAAAATTAAATGTCATGCTTGCTTGTCGGTGACAGATAGATTTGATACCTCTTCAAACTTTGTGCAAAGCAATTTAAAATCTACACTGACCCAGTGGCCAAGGAATGCAGAACAATTTTTCCTATGCCAGCAGGACCCTCTGATTTTTCTCTGCAGTTGGCAGTGCTTAGAGACTAGGTCAGCCGCTGGAGATTCACGTCGGGGAAAAAAGGGTTCTTTTGGCCATGGCCTTTTTGCATGCAAATTGTCAGCAAGGTGTTTGCTGAGGGCCTAGGAAGCTCAGATCAGATTGAGAGCTACCAATTCATTCTTCTGAATAAGGACAGTCCTCTAATTTCTCATCAAACAGAATTTGTTCAGCTGGGGCTGTGCAAAGACTCTGCCAAAAAAAATTCAGCCCTCAATTTCATCTTTATAATTACCTAGGGTAGTTTTTTCTCATTCTAGGTTTTGATGGCGTTCTCATCTCATCTTGTCAGTTTACTGAATTTGATTTCACTAGATATACAAAGATCTAATGTTCTTGGTTTCCTAGTTAAATACCTTTTTGTTTAAGCAGTGAAAATAAATTCAAACATTAAATATTACAATCTGGACAAGAATTTGAGACCTCCCAGCCTTAGGGATATTTTTTATCTCTGTACTATTTCCTAGTAAACCAAATTTCTGTCTTTCAGGTTATATAATGCATAATTGGATAAAAGTTAAACAAATCAGGTATACATATTGGATATTTATCCTGTCTTGTGAAATCGTCAGAAAGAAAATAATTAATAATTCTAGGGGACTACACCATTTGAAAAAAATCAGTTCAGGCAGAGAAGACTTTCTGCTACTCCATGCATAAAATGAGAGAAAACCGTAAATTATTTCCCCTTGTGCCTTTCACTTCCTATCTCTTTTACTTAAAAATGGGGTAAATAGGTGGAGAAAAGGGACATATTAGTACTGTGTTCAGCTGTGTCTCTTACATGGTGTATCTGTATCCGATACAGTCACTATGGCCCTCATAACTGAACAACTTCCCCCATCCCTTCTTCTTCCCAGGCCCAACTTCACTCCTTTATTCCTGACACTGATACCCCTCCTCCAAAGCAACACGGGAAGGATGGGTAACGGGAGGGCTTTGGTACATAACGGTTCCTGTCTGCCACTTCTTCCCCCTCACATTTCCTCTGCTTCAGTGTGGGTCTTTCCCATGGACAGCAGTCCTTCAGGAACAGATGCTCCAGCAAGGGCTCCTCTCCATGGCCACAGTTCCTGCCAGGAGCCTGCTCCTGCGTGGGCTCTCCAAAGGTTGCAGCTTCCTCCAGGACACATCCACCTGCTGTGGCATGAGGACCTCTATGGGCTCCAGCCTGTTTATCTGCTTTGGCACAATCATTTGCACAGGCTGCAGGGGTACAAACTGCATGATGGTGGCCTTCTCCATGAGTCACAGGGAAATCTTTGCTCTGGCACCTGGAGCACCTCCTCCCCTTCCTTATTCTCTCACCTTGGTGCGTGCAAGACATTTTTGTGTCTGGGTCACACATTTTTTTTCACACTCCTCTCTCTCACGTCTGTTGTGTAGCATTTTTTGCCCTTTCTTAAATATGTTATCACAGAGGTGAAACCATGGTGGATGATGGGTTCGACTGTGTCCTGCAGTGGGTTTGGTTTCGACCTGGATGGAGCTGGCTCTGTCCACCTGTCCGCAAGTATAAACTGGGAGAGGAGT